>JAQZBX010007851.1:0-49428 GCA_029593785.1 Cabassous unicinctus | reverse complement strand
CTTGATTCACATCCGCTCCCAACAACAGAATTTAACAAATGTACTTGCATCTCTTTGGAATTTCCAGAAAGTGAAAATTAAAATGGGAAGGTGAACAATAAATATTTTGTAAATATATAGGATTCCATTTCTTGTATATGTGCGTGTCCATGTTTATATGTTTGTGTGGTATGTTTGTATCTATCTGTTGCTATATAAAAATTAGAATGTGGGTTTTTGTTTAATTTTAATTTTTTCTAGAATTAAATATTGTGATATGTGGCTCAAATGGCCTTGAATTTACAAATATTTACACATATTGGTTCTTTTAATGTGGAATCTCAGTTAAAAAAGAAAACAGAACAAATCAAATAAGTATAGTGATATCACTTTCTCAGAGACAAAAATAATGGCTTATTTAGGAATCTTGGTTAAAATATTAATTAATAAAACCTATGCTTCACACAAATGAGGTCAATCAAACTTACATAGCTCCAAAAAGAAAATATTGTTTGGTCATTAGATTTCAGAATTTATTTAATGGAGTAATTAGGTAAAAAATAAGTTATTAAAAATTCCTCAATAGTTGATCCCACATTTTTCTTAAAAAATAAATGTCTTTTTTCCTACATTCTTTAGATTTGGCAACTCAGAACTCTGCCTGAGTTGAGCAAGTCTTCTCTCCATGCATCTGGTAGGTGAACAAGAGACATATCACATTTTATTTTTAGCTAATGACATTTGGGACTTCAGTCTCTAAAGCTTCTGCCTGTCTACTTCTGTGTCAGGCAAACATGAGATTAGTTAAATTTCTGGTTCTGAGGTTCCCCCCAGTGAATGCTGCAACAGCTTTAGCAAAGACTGAACTTTTAATTCTTCACTGTTGTCACCTAATTGATCCACGTCTAGAAGGGAACAGAAGTGATTTTAGTGTAATACTTCATTATATTAAATCTATACTCTCTTCCTGCAGTCCAAGGAGACATTGTATGAAATTCATTAGATTCTCTGTTTAAAGACTTCAATTTCCTTTTCACTGTTCATCCTGTTTATTCCATTTATGAAACAGTCCCCATTTAGAAATCTTACAATTCTCCAATGTTTATCTTAAATGCAACTTTTTTCCTTAAATTTGTCTGATTGCCTTTTCCCAATCATGTGCAATCCAATCTCACTTCAATGATTTTATCAAAGTATAGCATCCACTACTGTTTTAATTTCTCAGCTGCTAAAATAAATAGAAATGGCCTGCCAAATTATATCACAGGAGAGGACCTGACCTTTATACACATATGAGTTAGCCCAATGTCTTTGCTTGAGGAAATCTCTTCAGTCAAAATCTCAACTTCCATAACTTTGCCCTTGAAGTCATTCTTTCTTCAATTCATTCCTTCTCTGTCCCTTTCAGTCTAGGCTGGCAGTGGTTCTGTTCATACAAATTTTGCAAAGTCCTTGCTTGCTTTGTGTGAAGTTCACAGGGATCCAAACCATTAGAGAAAAGGACTTTCCACAGATCCTTTCCAGACCTACACCACCAATACTGGCTTTCACTGAAGTAGCTGACTAGGTCCATGTCCATTCACAACCTATTTGGCAAAGGGTCTTTCAGTTAAACCCTCACATGGAGCCATGTCTTCTGAGGGCTATTTCCTGAGAACTCAGAGAGGTCCCTGATAGAGTTGTTTCCTATTGTTTAAGCAAAGATTTTATATGGTATTTGGTTTAGCTGCTGGGAAAATAAAACAGTTTTTTGTTCCAGAAAGTGGGGTGCTGCCATTACACAACTGAATAGATTCAGATATTTCCAAACCTCACTTTCTGGATTTTTTGAGCTTAAGAATTCAGTTCTCAGTTTATCCCCTCCTTGCATTATACTATAAGCTAGCTGCAAGGAGAAGATGGGGTGCACCTTTTGCACTTAACCTGGAAATCTCCTAAGTTAATATCCAAGCTCATCTCTTACAAATTTTACTTTCAAACCAACATCCAGAACACAAGTTTGCCAAGTTCTCTGCCAATGTATAGCAAGTATTGCCTTTCTTTCAATTGACAATAATACGTTAATCATTCTCTTCTAAGACCTTATCAAAAGTAATTTTATTCCCAAAGCTATTTCCATAATTTTAGGTATTTTACAAAGCACCCTACATTCCTGTTTACTTTCCCAACTGCTAAAATAAATACCATACAATAGATTTGCTTAAACAATGGGAATTGGCTCATGATTCAGAGGCTAGGGAAAAGACCCAAATTAGGGCATCAGCAAGGAAATACTTTCTTCCCAACAACTTTGGCACCCTGTGGTTGGCTGCTGGCAATCCTGGTTGTTCATTTTTCTGCCCCTTGGCAATGCACACAGCAATCTTTCCTGGCTTCTAAATCCAATTGATTCTCATGCTGTCATACCTTAACTGAAGTAACATCTTAAAGAGATCTTATCTGCAATGGGTCCACAGCCACCAGAATTCAGAACAAGAATACGAATGACTAAATTGAGTACACAATTCAATCCACCATAACTAAATTTTGCACACTTTCCAATTTTGTTTATTTTGTCACAGATGTGCCTTGTAACTACATTCTAACATGTTCCTCAGAAATAAAAACTGGTTTGTCTAATTTTTGCATATCTTGCAAACACTATATATGTGGACTTGTATAATAATATGCAATTTAATGTTTTTCTCAAAATATTTTTAGTTTGTGAAGCTGATGTGTCATGGAAAAAGAATAGAAATAAGAGGCATTGGAGGCTGCTTTGACTAATATTGATCATGTATGCAAGGGTGATTTTTTTTAAAAAAGCTGTGTGCAAATAAGATTTTTTTGTAAAAAGCAGGATTCTATTTGTTTCCAAAAATATTTTAGTTTGCCATTATTCATGCCAACTTCTCCTAAAAGGTGAAGTGCCAAAATTGTAAATTTGAGCCCTCCCCAAAATTTGCCCCAAGAGCTCTGATGTACTCTTCTATGCATCCTGCATCTTAGTCTACAATATTGGTCCCTGGCTTGACTGGCAATCTCAACAGGAACCTGAGCTAACCATATCTTCGCACTGGCCTTACTGATATAAACTTCCATCCACCTTTCCTTTGATAATGTGATTTTTACATACCTCTTCAGTCAGTGCCCTTTGCTGTGTATGCATGTGACAATTTAAAAAATCACACACATACACACACTTGGGCATTTGTTTGAATAAGCTAAAAGCTAATACAAAAAGAGTCTGGGAATGAGAAATTTCAGGGTTCTACAACTGGCTGATGTTAGTAATGGCAGATAAAAGATGATTGCAAATTTTTGTCATTTCTCCCGCGGAAACCTTGTGTCTTTAATCCCTTCCTTTAAATTTGTTCTGTTCCCTGGTGGCTTTGATGAACAAGTATGGAAGAACTAACTCCATGTCAGCTCGGTAAAAAAATCTTCAAGAAGTTATACACACACAGATATTTATTGTAGCATAGTTCACAGTGAACAAAAACTTGGGAAAAAATGACCATCAATAAGGAAACAGGAGACTGGTTTAAGACCGTTCCATAATGTAGAACATTATATAGCCATTAAACAAAATGCATTAGTTTCTTCCTATTGATGTTTAAAGATTTGCAAAAGACTAGGCTTGGTTGAGTAGACTAACATACATTTGTAAAAATGCACCAATTTCTGGAAAGCAAATAAAGACTATACCTGGTGATAAACAAAGCTGAAGAAAAACATAAAAGATAAAGACAAGCTGTTAAAATGAGTTTTCTGTGGTATGTCTTAATAGGAAGGAAACAGCATATAGGGCATAAGATTTTAAAATGAAAAGAGGAGGGGAGAAAAGGATACACTAAGTAAATAAAATAAAATTATATCCTAAATATACTCTTATTATAAAAATAGTACATACATTTATGTTTATCCTTATTTGTATAATTACATTGTTATTTTTAAAGATAGATTTCTGTCTTTTGACTTATAAATTACATTAAAATGTGTATTATTTAATTATGTTTTTCTAAAATAAATATGTTTTTATATTTGATTGAATGTTTTTATGTTTATGCATGTAAGGAAAATCATCTGAAATAATATTAAACAAGTTGCTAATTAATGGATGGGAATGAAGATGGGAAAGAAAATAATATTACCAGCTTTGCCTTTTAATCTCTTTGTATTACACTTCTCAAAGAGTACCCTTTGTTAATATTTTGAAAAGTAATCAAATAAAATTTTAATAAAGCTCTTCAGTGCCTTTAAAATATTTTAAACAGAAGCCTCTGTTGCAAATCCTTTTCCACCAAACTCAGGATTAGCAAAGCATTGGTAAATTACATGCAAAATGCTAATACAGAAATTTTTTAACATTATGGACAGGACCATGTAGCAAGGAACTGAGGAAATCAAAAGTGAGTTAGAAACTGAGGCCCTCAATTCCACAGTGCTTGAGGAACTAAATTCTGTCCAACAAACATATGACTTTAGAAGTGGGTCCTTCTCCAGTCAAGCCTTTAGATAATACCCCAGACTCGGCCTATGCCTTTATTGCAGCCTTGTGAGAAACTTTGAAACAAATGACAGAGCTAAGCCATACCCAGGTTCCTAATCAACTGTGAGAAAATGCGTGTTGTTTTAAGCTCCTAAATTTGTGATCATTTATTATGCAATGTTAGAGAATGAAATCAGACTTAGTATTGGAAGTGGGAGAACAAATACTTAAATATGTGGAAATGGCTTAGGGAGCCAGAAGTAGTGAAAGGATTGAAGGATTTTGTACAGCATGATAGAGAAAATCTAAATTACTTTAGACAATTCATTATAAAAAATATGAACTTGGTGCACAAAGCTCATGAGGGCTCAAAAGGAAGTGAGGAAATTGTTATTAGCAACTGGCAACGCAGAGTAGGTGGCTAAATTTGTGGTATTTGTTAGACAGCAAAATCCCACTAATACAAACTTTCTTTTCCCCATAATCCCTTGAGATCCAACCTGTCATCAATAAACATCCCATCCCCCAATATCACAGGATGGAAACCACTGTATTGTCTTAGCACTTTAACCATATTTTCCTTTGTTCTCATTGTCAGTAACTATATATTTCTATGTGTGTGAGTATTGCAAGGATTGCTTGAAGTATAATGACTATTAAATGTATACCATCTAATGCAAATCTATGAAATCATAATGACAAAAATATCTATTTGTATAGCAATGTTCAGAATTTTCAGCATATCATTACCCAAATTAAATCACATTATTTTCATGTCAATTTTTATACTCTTCATGAAAATATTTTCAATCCATTCCTGTAGGTATGAAGCTATTATAAGTAGGACCTTTTGATGAATTTACTTCAGTTAAGGTGTGAGTCACCTAAGTCAGGATGGGTCTTAATTCTATTACTGGGGTCCTTTATAGGAGAATGGAATTCAGACAAAGAGAGAGAAAGCCACAGAAGCAAGAAGCTGAATGCAGTGAAACCAGAAGAGAAGTGAGACACCAGGAGATGTTGCCATATGCCTTGCCATGTGGCAGAAGAGCCAAGTATTACCAGCAATTTGTCTTAAGGAAAAAATCATTGATATGCTGATGCTTCAATTTGGACATTTTTTCTCAGCCTGAAAATTGTAAGCCAATACATTCCCATTGTTTAAACCAACCCATTTCATGGTATTTGCTGGAGCAGCCTAGGAAACTAAAACAGCCACTAAACCAGTCAATGCAAAATATATGTGTGGGGGAAAAAAAATTAAGATATATTAGTCCTATATCATTTTATGCACTTCAGCATTGACATGATCATTCCTGTGTCTTTTAGGACCCTACTTGGGAGTAATCCAGAATATGGATTTTCTTGTTCTTATTGTCTACATTGATTTTGATAAATCTAGGAGACTCATCAGACAAAAACCAGTGAAACTAATATATTTTTAACTTTGAGAGAAGTGATTTGAGTAACAATTTGAATGCCTTTTCATATTTCATTGCCATTCTTCATGTGATGATCTAAATACTAAAATACAAAATAGATTTTGGAAAATAGTTCTGAGTCAAAGCTCAGACAACCTAAGTAATTGCTAATAATTGTCCCTTAGTAACTACAAGAGCCTAATGCATTTGTGTTACCCAAGATCTTTACTACATTTATCTACTTCTCCAGTGCATATTTGGAGGAGGTGTAGTCATCCTTGCTCACCTTCTTCTGGTTCCTTTCCAAACTCATTTCCCTCTAGGTGCTTCTCTTTCTCCAGAGATGTCAATCCCTTCAGGTTAAACTCTGCTTGGGCAGGACCCAGAATAAGCTTCCAATGCATGACTGCCCATGCAGATCACGTAGTCAAACTTCCCTCCAGCCCTCTCTATTGAAACCAATACTTGGATAGCTACTTCATTTTTACAAATTGGATAAATTAATTGGCTTTCCAAAGGGATTTGTGTTTTACTTCAGAATGATACTCTTATAATTTAAATCAATATCTTTAGGAGAAATTTTAGGCACCAGAGGTAAGCACATAAGAAACATATGTGTAGTTTGAAGGCTTTCTGGGTGACCTTGCTGCCAGTAAAATAATGCTAGGTAGTCAACTGTCTACAGACAAGAACACGATCTTCAGATAATCATTGCCTGGCCTTGAGGCATGAACTGTTATGAAACAGAATTGATTGCATAATACTAGTACCAAAGTACATTATGTATCCCTGCTGATGGAGAAGGACTGGAAATGTCCTTGTGTTGATAAAGATGTTTTTGTTTTAAAAACAAGGCAGCACACTGTGATTAACATAAAGCAGAATTAATCATTGACATTCTGTGAAAACTGTTTTCTACATTGAATTTACAAATATATTTGAATACTTATTATATATAAGAAACTGCTAAAGATTGAAAACATAATATTGAAATTCTGTAGTTGCTTCCAATATGATAGTGAAAGAATTTTGATTTTGGAAAACCTTTTAGAATAATGATCATATAATTAGTATACATCAAGTCAATTTTCAGAAATGAAACGATCTCTACATCCAGAGCCAAAAGCATAAAACAAGACCTTACTAAGCATCTCAGAAATCATCCACACACACCATCACAAACTGATGTCCAATATAAGAGATTAGTTCATATATTTTCGAACTACGTGGAAGCAGAATCAAACTGTTTGTATACAATTATACCTGACATCTTTCACTAAAGCCATGTTTGTGAGATTCACCAAGTTTTCAGTTATTTTGGTGGTTCTTCATTTTCATTGCTTTGGAGCAGTCCAAAGCACAATATACTGGACATTATTTATTTAATCTAGAGCTGGGATTAGCAATCTATCGCCTATAAACTTTTATTGGAACACAATCACGCCATTCAGTTATATGTTGTTTTTGGGTTTTGAGATTCAATGGCAGATTTATAAGTGCGTGATAGAGACTTCATAGCCTGAAAAGCCTAAAATATTTTCGATGTGACTCTTAAAAAATTCAGCAATTCTGATTTAATGTTAATCTCTGATAAACTTGAGTGTAATTCATCAAAATAATGCTACTGTGAATATTTTTGTACATGCCTTTGGGTGGATATTAATTCATACTACATATTTCCATACAATTTCCCAAATAGGGATGACAATTGCCCTTTGGACTACCAATGTGTAAGAGCTATGGTTAATCCACATACTTATCAATAATTGTTAGTTTTGATTTGATTGTCATTTCAGTCATCGTGTAGATAGGTGATTCATGGTAATGCATTGAAGTGTTTCTTTTTTTATAAATTTGTTTAGAAATATTAGGATATGTGTTGGCAAATTTCTTAGCAACTGTTGTTTTTTTAATGGTTTTTATTTTTTACTTTATTTTTTTAATTTTTATTTTATCCTCCTCCCCCTTGTGGTTGTTCGTGCTCGCTTTCTACTCTCTGTGTCCATTCGCTGTGTGTTCTTTATCTGCCTGCTTGTCTTTTCTTCTCATCTTTCTCTTTAGGATGCACCAGGAACAGATCCTGGTACCTCCAGTGTGAGAGAGAGGCCCTCAATCTTTAAAGCCACCTTAGCTCCCTGGTCTGCTGCATCTCTCACTGTCTCTCGTCTGAGTCTCCCTTTGTTGCATCATCTTGCTGCACCAGCTCATCTCTCTGTGGCATGAGCCTTCAGCTCTCCATGGCCAGCTTACCTTCACCAGGAGGCCCCAGGAATCAAAACCGGGACCTACCATGCAGTAGACGGGAGCCCAATCACTTGAGCCACATCTGCTTCCCTGCAATGAGGTTATAATATTTATTTACTTGAGCCCTAACAAAGTTATTTAACCAATTTTATGAAGTCTCTAAGAAAGTGGGAATGTGAATAAGAGACCACTTAAAATAGCTGTGTTTAAAAGCATTTGACTTTGGGATATTTCCACTATCTCGTTGATATCATTGCCACTGTTACACCAGGTCAAATCAGCCTAAATATACAGTGCTTTTCTTTTTATAGAGATGAAGCAAATAGTTTGTTTTCAAAATCACTACAAAAGTGGGATGGGTTTAAACCACATTAGAATGACAGCTACACGTAAAGAAAAAATACAACAGCTGGAAATAGCCTTAGCGATATTGAAATTGAGTCCCTCTTTTATGGATAGAGAACTAAATTCTAGCAAGGAAGAGTGACTAGTCAAAGGGTGCTGGTGTGACAGTGGGCACCTTGTTTATAATATGTTCATATAATGGATTTCTTCAAAGGAGGTAAACGTTGCTGGTACTGACTTTAATGCCAACTTACCACTAGCTGGGTCACTAAGTATTATTACTGTTCGAATCTTACAAATATGATTAAATGGCTGTCACCAGTATTTATACATCTACTTGCTGTTTTATAAAAATACCCAAATCTATAATCACTACACCATCCTCATGTTTAGGCATTTCAGTAAAAGGGTTTAAAGAAAAGAGTATACGTATACGTAAATATCTGGAATATTAACCCACTATACACATACTGTTACTATCATGTTTAAATCAAAATACCATTAGTCATTGATAGGTCTGTGAGTAGGTTGTGAAGTAGAGAAACAAAGGATGAAAGGGAATAGTGAGGAATGAAATAGGCAGGTTATAATAGATCAAAGTCTTTTTTAAAAAAAAGTTTTTAAGGATACTTAGATTATACAAATGTCACATAAAAAATATAGGGGATTATCATATGCCCCACTTCCCACACCTCCCACATTTTCCCACATTAACAACATCCTTCATTACTGAGGTATATTTATTGCAATTTTTGAACACATTTTGGAGCACTGCCAGAAAGCATGGACTAAAGTTTACATTGTAGTTTACACTCTCTCCCACCCAATTCTGTAGGTTATAGCAAGATTTATAATGGCTTGTATCTGTCATTGCAATGTCATTCAGGACAATTCCCAAGTCCCAAAAATGGCCCTGTATTACACCTGTTTTTCCCTCTCCCTGCCAGTGACCACTGCCTCCACATCAAAGTCTTTTTTATATTAAATTCTCACTATGTCTGTAGAATTAGAACGCAGAACTGTCACTACATGCCATCTTCCCAAGATCTTATTTGAGTCATGAATTTCCTAAACAATATTTCCAGTAATTGATCATTCAACTTCTACTATTAAAAGAGAACAATATGGGGATCAAATCAGTCTTTAAAGATGGGAATATATGATGTTATATGGTAAGGAGACATTTAGTTAGATGCCATGATTCCATATTCCAAATCAGTGGCAATCCATTGAACCCCTCCAGGTTGTTGGGACTTTAGTATTTTAATTTTAATTTCAAACACAGTTTTCTGCCATGCTGCTGCTTATAAGTAAAAATTCAAACACAGTATGGGTTCATTTAGGAAATATTGTGGAGGATAAAATCCTTAAAGCTTTTTGTCTAAACAAGCATTCTCCATAGTTGTTTCTACTTCTATATTTTCCCTTAATGTATCCCTGTATTACATAAAGAAATGCCAACTGAAATGCAGAGTAGCTCCTTGGGCTTTGCTCCATACTGAAATGTTTGCACATGGGGCATTTTACAATGAAAACTCTCAAGTCTATACATTAAATGACTTTCAGCTTGTATAATTATGTAATTAGGAGTATTCTTGAGTCTTGTATGGGGCTTCAAATATATGACAATATCTGTGTTTTCTCAACAAGGTGATTCAATGCGTTCCCCATCAGAAAGCTAGAAAAAAGTCAGATAAACTAGGAAAATATCAAGAAATTCCATGAGTGCTCTTTATTCCCCCCAAATAATTAATATTCATTTCTTC
Organism: Cabassous unicinctus; assembly: GCA_029593785.1. Classification (NCBI taxonomy): domain Eukaryota; kingdom Metazoa; phylum Chordata; class Mammalia; order Cingulata; family Chlamyphoridae; genus Cabassous; species Cabassous unicinctus. The sequence goes on along the minus strand of JAQZBX010007851.1, from coordinate 39,202 downwards.
ACACATCTATAACTTCCAGTTACCACCAGTATATATAATTTCTTACACGTTTTAAAAGGTTATATTCAAGGCACATACTATACCTTTAGTTAATTTTGTTTTAACTATCATGCATAAGTACTTAAAATATTACTGAGGTTTTGGTTATATCAATTATTTGTTTATTCCCTGTTTTGTGTCTTTGACATAGACCAGATTTTTTGGATAACAGGAATGAAAACCTTAGACTTTGACCACTAAATACTCACAGTACCATATTGTGAAAAATGATTTAATAAGCAGAATAATATTTTTAAATGGCCTGAGGGAAGGGTTATTTGTGAATACAAAAGGAGTATTATTCCTAGCTAAGAATGGGGAAGAAGAGAAGGAAAATTTTCTGGAGGAAATGATGGAGCAATTAAGAATTACCATTCAAGGATGTATTTTCCTGAGGCCCTTCCCATTGTTCTTTGCAGCCTAAACATGTTGAACTTCATTTCATCTAAAAAGGCATGATTATGTCTTCCTCATTTCCTCTCCAATTGCCAGTACCTCTGAGTATAATCCTTTCTTATACCCACATTGCACCTTACTCATCCTTCATATCTGAGACAAAATTTCTCCATTCATGGAAGCCTTCCTTCTCTACATACGAAATTAAGATTTTTCTTTGGATTTATAGTACACAGACTTTTTATTTTATGATGATTTGCAGGTTTTGATAATTATTTGGATACTTATTAATGTTTTTTGTTACTTCTATTGATTGTAATATTCATTTGTGTGAAACTACTGGATTCACCCTGAAATAGAATACTAAGCACCTAAAGGTAAAAAAGATATTTAATAAAGACTCGGTGCATCTTAGAATAACTGAAATACTACAGAACTGAAAGTAGAATAAATAAAATTTTAACATGACAATAAAGGCCAGCTAAGTTTTCAACAAATAGGAAGTAGTATACATTAATTCAGGATCTATCAAACAACATTTCCATTTAGGGAAGGTCAAAATGGTGATACAATTAGAATTTCACACAAACACTTATATTAGATAAGTGTTTGAGACAGCTTTTTTTCCTCATGTATTACCAGTTGATTATAAGCCACAATGATTTTACCAACCATAGCTATGTATATATAATATATATATTAATATAAATATGTAAAACCACCTTTTATTTTTCACTCCTTGCAAGGCCTCTTTCACATCTTTGTTTCTTAGACTATGAATTAAAGGATTTAACATGGGAATCACAAGGGTGTAAAACAATGAAGTTATTTTGTCTTCATCTAAAGAGAAGGAACAACTGGGCAGGAAATACATGAAAAGCATAGTCCCTTGAAAAATAGCAACATCAGTTAAATAGGATGTACAGGTAGAGAAAGCTTTGAATCTCCCCTCAGCTGAGTGGATCTTTAAAACTGATAGAATGATATAACAGTAAGACACTAGAGCTCCTGAAATGGTACTCAGTTCAATGAAGCAAAAAGGGTAAAGATCACTAATTCATTGACCTGTGTACCTGAGCAAGATAGCATCAGTAAAGGGGGTTATCAAAGAAGAACTGATTAATCTCATTGGGCCCACAGAAACATAAACAGAATGTTAATGTCATATGTGTCAGGGTATCCACCATTCCCACCAGGTAAACCCCAGCCATGAGCATGGAGCACACCCTGATGGACATGTTGACTGTATAAAGCAAGGGGTTGCTAATGGCCTTGTACCTATCAAAGGCCATCACTGCCAGCAGGAGACACTCAGAATCTGCAAAAACACAGAAAGTAAAGAATTGCAGAACACAACCATAAAAAGGAATGGATTAATTTTTGGAAAAGAGGTCTGTCAGCATCTTGGGCCCAATTGATTTGGAATAGCAGAGGTCACAGAAAGAGAGGTGGTGGAGGAAAAAGTATATTGGTGTGTGAAGATGGGAATCCAGTCTAATTAAAATGATCATTCCAAGGTTTGCCAGAATATTAATGAGATAAACAACTAGAAGTATGGTGATTAGGGTCTCTTTGATATCAGAGTTAGTAGTTATTCCCAAGAAAATGAATTCAGTCAAGGAGAATCAATTATCCCTGTCCATTCTTCTTTTCTCTTGCTCTAAACTGTTGCAAAAATGATCAAGAAAATTGTAGGTCCACAGTTGAATATCTGGACTCCACAAGCTATTTTCTGCAAAGCTTCTGTAAATTTTCTTCTTTATCCTCAGAAAATATCCACACAAGGGTCACTTTAAAGAGGTGTTGTTTTCTCATTGAAAAATCAAAAAGTCTGAGGAAAGACTTGGAAATATTTTATTCTAAATCTAGATGTCATTCATGACATCTTAACATCTTGCCTTATCACATGCAGTAGATTTGACTGAACTGAAAGCTTATTCCAGATCAAAATGATGTCAAAGAAACACCAAAGTCAGATAGAAAAGGCTAGAAAATAACAGCACAAAACATACCATATGTTTGAAGATAAACATTGAAATGGACAAAAACTTGGCTAAATTTATTTCATTCTGCAAAAAACATGATGGATTTTCAAAGTTTCAGCAACAAAGAATATATCACTGAATTAATCATATTGCATGTAAGTAAATAAATAAAATCATTATGGTACTGTTTTTGGTGTATGGTGTCTTCAGTGTTTCCTGATATATAAGACATATTTTATTGACTTTTCTATCACAGGTCCTCATTTATTTCCAGCAGTATTTATATCCCATTTTATGACTGAACTGACAAAGTCCCCTAAGAATCCAAACAGATGTGCTGCCAAGAAGTGAAGGCTGCTGATATTAACACATATGTTTGCATGTCTTTGTATTTTAAATGGACTTTTCAATTTAAAATGACAATGGGAAGAGTGACAATAAATATTTTGTAGATATATGGTATTCTGTTTCTTGTATATGTGTGTGTGTTTAGATGTATGTCTTGTGTGTTTGCATCTCTTTGTTACTATATGAAAATTAGAATGTGGACTTTGGTCTGAATTTAATTCTTTCTGTAATTAAATATTATAGAATTTTGTCCATATGGACTTGAATTTACACATGTTTACACATATTGGTTTTTGTAATGTGATACCTCAATTGTTATTTGCATCAAAACTAGAATAAATTAAACTATTGAGGAAAATAATACTACTTGCATAGTGGTAAACAGAATGACTTACAAATCTTGATTAAAATATAAATAAATAAATAAAATCTGTATGTTCTTTATACAAATTAGGTCTGTCAAATTAAGTTTCACAATTCATTTAATGGAGTAAGTAAGCATAAAATGATTCACTTAAATATTCTTCAATACTTGGTTCTTCATATTATACACACACACACATATATACACACAAAGGTTTTCCCTATATTCTTTAATTGTGAAAGTTCAGAAACCTACCTTAGATGAACAAGTCTTTCTCACTATGCCTCTGGTAGGTGAACAACAGTCTGATGATATTTTATTTTATTCTAATGGCTGTTGGGACTTAAATCCCTAAACCCTCTGCCTTTACTCTACTCTATTATGTATACATAAGATTAATTAGATTTCTGATTCTGTGTTTTCCCTCTTGAATGTTGCAATAACTTTAGCAAATGCTGAACTTTTAATTCTTCACTCTTGTCTCCAAATTGATCAATGACCACAAAGGAACAGAAATAATTTTAACATTATGGTCTTCAGCTATCCTGAATGTATACCTTCTTCTTCCAGTTCAAAGAGATATCTTAAAAAATTCTTTAAACACTCCACTTAATGATTTAATCTCCTTTTCATTGTTCATCCTGTTTCTTCCATTTCTGAAACAGTCTCTTTCACATGCCCATTTAGAAATGACACTCCTTCAATGATTATCTTAAATTCCACCTTATACATTAAGCATGTGTGATTGCCTTTCCCCAACCATATGCAATCTAATGATTTTATGAATGTATAGCATCAATTATGCTTAGCATACTCTTGAATTAATTTATTTTGCTAACTTATGTGTCACTTTCCAACATTGTAAGCACCTTAGTAATAAAATCAGGTTTGGTTAATTTTTAAATACCCTAAAACCCCTCGCAAACAGACTTGCATTAGATTTTTGTTAAAACATTTTGAGGTGGTCAGGTTTGTAGTCGATGGATGAAGAGTTGAAATAAAGAGGTTTTGGGGTTGTTTCAACTAACATAGTTCATGCGTGCAAGGGTAATTTGTACAAAATAACCCCGATCAAACCAAAAACAAAAAACCTAGCTGTATATGTTACTGAACAAGTGCACTCATTACCTGATGTGCACAAAAGTCAATGCCATGATACCGGGATTTTGAGGAAAGAGTTTATTATGAAGTCAACCAGCAAGGACACAGGAGCCAACGCTCAAATCTGTCTCTCCAAGTTGAAAACTTAGGGAAGTTTTATAGGATGGGAAAAATGGGAGGTAGGGACAGTCATGAAATATGGGTTGACATATCCTGATTGGTTGTTTATTAAACATCTGATCAGGAGAGGGGAAGATTACAGTGTAGGTGCAAAAATGGGGCACATGCACAGATGGACAATATTCTGACTTATGTGTGGCATAATCAGAAAATAGCATCTTTATCATGATGAGTTTTAGCAGAGCAGACCTCATTAGGTTACATTCAGTCACAGTTAAAAGGGGATGCACATGCATGGTCTTGGAGAATATTCATTAGCTCAGTAGGGCTAGTTGGCACTGACTTTATGGACATAGGTAACAAGAAAGCCATAGAGGGAGGTCGTGTTAAGGGGACTCGGTTACAATAATGAGTAAGGGCTAAGGAATCCTGTTGAAATGGTCTCATGTGCACATATGTTTTTTCTTATTGTTGTTTATAGCAGTGCTCTGTTTCCAAAAAAAAATTGTTTTCCATTTTTACATGTTTTTTCTAAATTGAAAAGCACTAAAAGTGCATGTTTATGTCCCCCCAAATACACCCCAACAGCCCCTATATAATCCTCCAAGCAAGCTGCATCTTAGTCTACTCTCTTGGTCCCTGATTTGATTTGGCTACTTCAGCAAGAACCCGAGTTAAACATACCTTCACACTGACCTGACTGATATAAATTTCCTTCCACCCTTCCTTTCATAATGTGATTTTTAAGTATCTCTTCAATCACTGTCGTTTGTTGTGTAAATGTATGTGAAAATAATAAAAATTCACACACACACACACACACACACACTCCCCTAAAGATTTACTTACGTAAGCTAAAAGCTAATAAAAAAGAATCTGGAAATGAGAAATTTCAGGGTGCTACATCTCGCTCATGGTAGGTGCGGCTGACTGAAGATACTTGAAAACTTTTTTTGTCACTTTTACCATAGAGAAATAGTGTCCTTCCCTACTTCCTTTGAATGTGGAGTGTTCCCTGACTGCTTTGATGAACAACTCCATGTCAGTTCTGTAATTAGCATTCAAAATGATCTATTGACTTACACATTTATTGTAGCATAGTTTATACTGAACAAGAATTGGAAATAAAAGAATGTCTGTCAACAGGGGGAATAGGTGACTGGATTAAGATAGTTCTATAATGTGGAATATTATATATTCACTAAGTAGAAGACATTAACCTTCTTTCTATTGATGTGAAAGTATTTACAAAAGGCTGTGGTAGACTGAGAAGATAAATATGCAAATAAGTATATATGCACCAGTTTTTGAAAGCATGTAATGACTGTACCAAGTGATAAACAGAGATTTTTAAAAAAGATAAAAATCAATCTGTTAAATGGATTTCCTGGGGTGTGTCTTAACAGGAAAGATACAGCTTTTTGGACATAAGATTGTGAAGTGGAAAAGGGAGGGGTGAAAAGTGTCCACTAATTAAGTAAAGTAAATTTCTATGCTATAATCTCAACTAAAAAAATAAATGTCAAAGTGCATATTTTAATTTGTGTACTAAAAGTTATTTTTAAAGATAGATTTATATCTTCTGGTATGGAAATATTAAAGACATATGCTTTATAAAAACATAACCAAATTACATTATACGGATTATTTTTTTATAAAATAAATGTAACATCTTTCTATGTGGATAAATGATTTTATTTTCATGTATGAAAGGACATCATCTTAAAGGATATTAAACAAACTTCTAGTGATTGGGAATGAAGGTAAGAAAAAGATTATTAGCTTTGCTTTTAACATATTCATGTTATACTCTTACAATCTGAAAAGAATAGTACCTGTCATTTAAATTTTGAAAAATAATCAAATAAAATGTAATAGAGATCTTATTTGATGCTTACCTTTTTTTTTTTTTTAAACAGAAGCCTCTACTGCAAAAAGCCTTATACAAAATTCAAGATTACCAAAGCATTGGTAAAATTACATGCTAAATTCTAAGTCAGATTTTTTAAGCATTGTGGACTGGCCCATTTATCAAGGAACTGAGGAAACCCTCTCAGGGATGAGCAGGAGTGGGGGAAGAATCTGGATTTTATCTGTTTCATGATGAAACCCAGACCTCGGAAAACTTGAGGAGCTGGTTGGGGAGTAACCTGGGCTCAGGCAAGGGCACACACCAAGTACTGAGTGGGGAGGGGCCCGCAGCAAGGAGAACTCAGTCCACAAGGCATAAGTGGCCTCGGGGACTTGGGCTCAGCATTGACCCATTTTCCCAGGCTGGAGAGTAACAGGGGGTGTCCAGTGGCACACAGACATTGGCAGCTGGGCACAGGTGTCCTTCTGGCATGCAATCGGGTTCCTTTCAGACCTGTTATCTGGAGACCCACTCTCAGACTCACTTACTTCTGGGTCCCCAGCTCTTCCCGTGGGCCTATACACCTGCAGCAGAACCTGGGTGGGTCGCTGGAGCTCTTGGGTCCTAAACTCAGGTTCCATGAGGAAAGCTTCACCCCGCAGGCTCAGCCAAGAATACCATCATTTCCACAGGCTTCCTGGGGGCAGAAATGGCCTCCTGCAGTGATAAGGGTTTGGGATTACCTGCAGTTTCCCACTGGGCACTCCCACAGGGAAGTTCTCATTATCCCACGTGGGACCTCTGGGCCGCAGCTCTGGAATGTAGCTGTGCAGCTCAGAGCCCTGCCCTGCAAGCACCAGGGGCAGGCAGTGCTGGAAAATGGCAGGACACGGCTCCCAGGGCAGCTGGTTCTGGCAACTCTCCAGTCTGCAGGCCGTGCCCAACTCCAAGCCCTCCACGGCCGAGAAGCCTATCCACGTGTCCTGTTTCCTGGTGACCCCGAAGAGGAGGAAGTGTTGGACGGCAAGACTGCCTACCATGGCAAGGGTGGCCCCGTTGTAGGCCAGGAATAGCTCCTGTGCCTGTAGCCAGGCTGCCTTCTCTGCCACCAGGCGTTAGAAGTGCCGGTTGCCAGGAAAGACCTCTGTGTCCGAGGGCAGAGAGGGTGCACCACCTGGGCCGGCCCCTCGCCCAGGGCCACAATGCTGTAGGAGGCCTCCTGCGCCGACACCAAACTCGAAGCTCTCGTTCCTGAACAGGGAAGCCAAGCACTTGAGCTCCAGGGTGCAGGTGCGACCTATACCTGCACCTGGGCTGCCAGCCGGGCTGAGGTGGCTCCTGCGGCCAGCAGGGCTGTCACACAATAACACCCAAGCAGCACTTAGCGATGCACGGCGGCGGGGCTGGCTACGCTCACATCCCGGGAGCCATGGCCGAAGTCCCAGCACAATGAGTCTCTTGGCCGAGGGGCTGTGACCTGGAGGGCTACTGGCTGGCCACAGGTCACAGGTGCTTGGGGCCCTCCAGGGCAGTCCCCGGGGGTGGGGGAACTTAGTGGAGGAGGGCAGGACTCTGGGCAACAGGGTGCCTGAACAGAAGTGGAGGCTTTGGGGCTGGACTGCCGTGCACAGGCACACGTCCTTCTCCCAGAGTGCTCCCAGGACTTGGCCGGCAGCAAAGCAGAAGGTGCTGCAGGCCTCAGGCGTCAGGGGGCCGGTTGGGAACTGAGAAGGACCCTAGCGCCATGGAGCTCCAGCTGTTGTCAGCACACAAACACACACATAAGTAAATCTTAAAAAAAAAAAAAAATCTGATATTCTGGAGCAGATGTAGCTCAGTGGTTAAGCACCGGCTTTGCATGTATAGTCCAGGTTTCAATCCCCCTTACTTACCCCCCAAAATAAAAACTTAATAAAATAAAATAAAATTTGATATTCTATACGGGTGGGTAATTGAAAAGGAAATACATTTTGCCATTTTTTTTCTTTTACCATTATTTTTTTTCTATATATACTGATATTGTAACTGATGAACAGTAACTACATGATCTCTAGTCAATCAGCATTTATTAGTTCTACTTCACTAATCTCAATATTGGTATTTTGTTTTAATTCCATATTGTACACATACATACATGCACACACATACCTTTTAAATAGATTGAGAAAATATAAGAAGTTTTTAAAAAGATAGAAATGTCTATGGTCATATTGCCTAGAGATAACCATGTTTTCTTGCACATATTATTAGATTTTTAATTTTTAGCCAACATGAGGACAAAAATACTAATAGAAGCATTGCATTCCTTTCAATTGATGTTTATTAATTTATTTAATCCATCTTATGGTTTCATATAATTCTTTATATTATTAACAAGTTTGATGAGTAAAATTATATATATGCATTAGTTATCATTTCCAGGTGTTTCTTTAGAATAAGTCCTTAGAAATGGAATTGAGGGACAAAAGTACTTTATTTTGGATTTCCAAACAAATCCTAGCTTTTTTATCATATATTATCTAATGTATCACCAGAGACTGTCTTATGGTTCATATACTATCTGATATATCCAAAGCTTTCACTAACAATCTCATTTTACAGATATAGATAGTAACATCTTGAGTGTCACACTCACTGAGTTTTCTGAACTGCAAAACCTTTGCTCTCAATAAGTTCCTGAATACAGATTCTCTTGGTTAATGTAAGGGAGAGTGAATGTGTGTTTACATGAAATTATTTGTGTGGAAATTCAAAATTAGTGTTCCACAGATTTTTAGATTTCTTAGTGAACAGACAAGTCATTCAGGTAACATGTCTAAACCTATAAAGGGTTCCAAGGTAGGTGATCCAGGGCAGAGAGAAGCATAAAGGAAGTGTTGCCATTTTGGAGATAGACTGCTTTATTTCTGTTGAAAACGGAAACATTATTAAAATTGTTATGAATAGTAAGTGACATGGAGTGCCATTATATTGCACAATTCCAGGAAGCAAATAGAAAATAAGGAAAATGGTGTTCATTGATAGTGAAAAAATTAGCAGTCTGTGGAAATGCACTCTGTATTGCTTGGAGTGATAATTTATAATGTGTGAGTCATTTCTATATATCAACAAGCACAGATTGCTATGCGCTCATTAAATATCTACTCTAGATTTATATATCAAGACAATACACAAAAGTCAAATTTATATCTAATTGCATTATTGATTTAATTACCACTAAACCAGTCAATGTAAAATTTGAATGTAAAAGAAAATAATAAGATGTATTAGGTATATACTTTTTTATGCACTCTTGCAATGAATATGTTTTCCTGTATCTTTTATAACACCAAGTGAAAGTAAAAGGAACATGGTTTTATTGTGTTTCTTATTTACTTTCCTTTCTATAAGGCTAGGATACTTGTCACACTAAAATTAGTGAAACTAGTATATTTTTAGTTTTGAGAGAAGTGGTTTTGGTGACAAAGACAATTTTAATGGCTTTTCCCATTTCATTGACATTATTTGTGTGATGATGCCAATACTAAATTACCAAATATATTCCTGCGAAAATAGTGTTGAGGTAAAGCTCAAACAACATTAGTAATTGTAATAATTGTCAACCAGATAACCACAGGAAGATTTGTTTACTACCATTATCTACTTCTCTAGTGCATATTTGAAGGAGTGGGAATTGTCCTCGCTTGCCTCCTTCTGATTCTTTTCTAAGCTCATTTTCCCTTCAGGTGCTCTTCCTCCTCTAGGGATGTCAAATTACTTCAGGGTACACTATGTTCAGGCAGGTCCCAGAATAAGCTTCCTAAACGTGACTGCGTCTACAGATCACATAGTAAGTTCCTTCTAGTTCTTCCCATTAAAATCTGAGTTTGCATAGCTACATCATTATTACAATTACATTATTACAATTATAACCTAATTGACCTTCCAAAGGGATTTCTGTCATACTTCAGAATGGCTCTTTTATAATTGAAATCAGTGTCTTTAGTGGGAATTTAGGCATCAGAGAAAAGCATAGGAGAAAAATTCCATGTATAAGGCTTTTCTGGTGACCAGAATGTCACTAAAATAATACTATGCAGACTAGTGTCTACATACAAGACCACCTTCTTCAAAAGTCATTGCCTTCCCTGAGTCATGGACTGATATAAAACAGAATTCATTAAATAATACTAATACCAAAGTACATGTCTCCCTACTGATGGAGAACGTGTCCATTTGTTGACAAGGAAATTTTTGTTATGTAAGCAAGACAGCATGCATTTAGAATGCATACAACATGATTATTAATTGATATATTCTATTAAAAGTGTGTTCTACATTAAATTAACATATATATTTGAATACATATTGTATATAGGAAACTACTAGAGATGGAAAAAATCATATTGAAATCCTATAGTTGATTCCAATACGATAGTGAATAGACTTTGTTTTGGGAAACTTTTAAGAAAATGATCATATAATTAGTATACATGAAGTGAATTTTCAGAAATGAATATATCCCTGCACTCAGAACCAAGACTATAAAACAGGGCTTACTAAACAACCCAGAAATCATCCACATACCCCTTCACAAATTCATGTCTAAGATACATGATTAGTTTGTATATTTGTAACCATGTGAAAGTGAAATCATAGTGTTTGTATACAATTATATCTGACTTGTTATATTTGTGAGATTCCTCAATGTTGTTTGCTGGGTTAGTTTATTCGTTCTCATTGCTGTGTAGTAGTTCAATGTACAGCATACCATAAGATATTTAATTAGGAGCTGGAATCAGTGAACTACGACACATGAAAATGAATTGAAAAATAGTCAACCCAATTCTTTGGTTGTTGGGATGCAAAAGGAGACCTGATTGCTTGTGTCAGGTGTTTTATAGGCTACAAAGATTAAAATACTTTTATCTGATGTTTTAAAAAATCATCAATTCTGTATTATTGTATTGACAGAAATTTGACTTAATTTCAGTTTTATATTCTTGCAAATAATGCTACTGTGAAAATTTTGTTCATGCCTTTGTGGAGATGTTTGCTCATTTCTCTTGGATATAAAACTAGGAATTCAATTTTTGTGTTCTATGTCATATATATGCCCAGCAATATTAAATAATGTCAAACACATTTCCAAATAGAGAAAACATTTCTCATTTGTCCTATGAATGTGTGAGAGTTACAGTAGTTCCATATGCACACCAATTATTGTTCTAATTATCATCATTTTAGCCATTTTGTAGGTGAGTCATGGTAATGGACTGATATTTCAATTTTTATTTACTTGAACAGTAATGAAATTGGGTATCTACTTCTATGCGATTTCTATGAAAGTCAGAATGTGAAAATGAGACCACTTACAAGGGCTTTGTTTAAAAGTACTTGGCTTTGTGATATTTGTGATAATCCCACTATCTCACTGATATATTTATAACTGTTATATCAGATCAAATTAGCCTAGATAAGCTATAACTTCCTTTTTTTTTTTTCATCATATCAGTACAATAAAGGGATGGGTTTAAAAAGCATTATATTCATAGGTATACTACAGACAAAAGGTAGCAGCTGGAGAGGTACTTAGTGATAATTGAAATTGAACCCCTTTTTCATTGTCTTGGTGGATGGAGACCTACACAATAACCAAAAAAATATTGAATTCCCATCCTGGAGAGTTCTGATACATTCTCTAATAAGATGGCAAGAATCCCCCTAGTACAACGGCAGTGCCTAGCGAAGGAAGACAGACAAGTATTCCAGGCCTTTGATATTGATGATTGTGCTTATGAAACTTTTCTTGTGAAATTGAAACTTAGCCTAGTATTATAGAAGACTGCCTAAGAGTTACCTCCTGAAATCCTCCCTGTTGCTCAAATGTGGTCTCTCCTTAAACCAAACTCAGAATATAAATGCACTACCTCCCCCTCCCCGCTCCCCCAGCATGGGGCATGACTCCTGGGGATGAGCCTACCTGGCACCAAGGGTCTATTACCAAGAGTCAACTAGCACTTCATCTGGAAAAAGACTGACCAAAAGGGGAAAAAGGTAAATACAAATGAGTTTTTTTGGCTAAGAGAATCCAAAGTGAATCAGGAGATCATTCTAGACGTTATGTTTATGCACATCTCAACAGGATCTCATTGACTGCCACAGTAAATGGTACCTCAAATAGCAGTGCTCCTGAGGGCTCTAAAGACATCTAGACACTATAAGCAGGGCAGACAAGCTTAGAAATTCTGTACCCTGTCTGTGGGTGTTACTTTGAAATTTATGCTCCCCAGTGTAACAGACTCATTTATAGTTTCCCAACACATGGTTTTTCTGTTCTTTTTATTCAAACCTATAATTAGCATTATATTTGTTAAATATATGTCCCAGAGACTTAAATTTTTGGTCCATCTATGTGCCAATTGGGGCCTGAATCTCAGCAAAATTGCAACACCTACTCTTCAGTTCATTGGACTCACCCAGGAAAACTAACAAGGAGATAATGATTGAAACCACCCATTCCAAGGAACAGAGAGTGTCTGCAATTACAAGCAAGATAGTTCTGTCCATCTGCCCCATGCAATCTAAGGCCCCTCTCAGTTAGAGGCAGAGTGGGCATCACCATCCCAGAATCCTCAAGACTGGGGAATGAACAATAGACTAAAGTAGGCTTATTATTATTCTATTATAGACATTGTTATTATAGCAATGGAAGAACTTTTATCATTGATATAAAGGCAGTGGCCACCAGAGATTCCAAGTGGAGGGAGATGGAAGAATACATGTAATATGGGGGCATTTTCATGACAGTTGAATTGTCCTTCATGACATTCCAATGATGGATACAGGCCATTATATATTTTGTCATAGCCTACAAAATTGTGTGGGACAGAGTGTAAACTGCAATATATGCTATAATCCATGGTTAGTAGCAATTCTTCAGTATGTGTTTATCAATTGTAACCAATATAACACACTAATGAAGGATGTTGCTAATGTGGGAAAGTGTATGTATGCGGAGTGGGGCATATGGGAATCTCCTACATTTTTTATGTAACATTTATGTAATCTAAAGCTTCTTTAAAATTAAAAAAATTAATAAAAAAAGAACTTGAGTCTCTCTTTTACAGAGAGAGAACTGAAGTCTAGCAAGGAAGTGTTATTGTTAGAGGTCACAGTGATTTGAGTGGCACTTGGCACCTGGTTCATCTCATGCTCCTGAAGAAGGATTTCTTCAAAGGAGATAAAGTTGCAGCTTCTGGCTTTAATGCCTACCTCCCACTAACTGCATCACTGAGTGTTATTACTGCTCTATTCTTACAAATAGAGTTAAGCAGGGAATCACCATTATGTATCCATCTATTTGCTGTTTTATACCAATAACAAATCTACCCTTACCATTCCATTCCTTTGCTTAGATATTTCAGTGGTAAGGCTTAAGACAGGATTATAGATAAAAGAACATGCCTAAAATATTAACTCACTATTAGCACATATTTTTAGTATCATATTTGGAAGAAATCACATTAGTCAGTAGTATATTTGTGGGAAGGGTGTGAGGTAGAGAAACAGAAAGAAAGTGACTAGTGGGAAATGAAGAAACAAATTAAAATTCATCAAATCCTTTTGAAGTTATTTTCCTACTACGTCTTAGAATTCCAAGGTAGAAAGGCCACTGCATAACATCTTCCCAAGCTATTTTTGAGTCATAAATCTCCTAAAATTATCCCCAATAATTGGTTAGTTAACCAGTACTTGCACAATTAAGGTAGAGGAAGTGATACCGAGCAGAAGTGGGGTTGTTTGCCTGATGCATTTTGTAATCACCAATTCCTGAAACATTGCATTTTCAAAAAGAGAAGAGATTATTGTCAGTACATAGCAAGGAGAATAAATGGCCTAATGGCCTAAAATGAGTCCCTCTAAACTGGAGTAATTCTGATAGTCTTATAGTATCAAAGAACAGGCAGGTATAAGTTAATGAATAATTGGGGTGGGGCTAGCTCAGGTTCCTTCATTGAGAAAAATTAAGGGGCTGTCTAGTGATCATAAGATTTTAAAGTTGTAAAGCAGGATGGAGTTTTCAAAAGGGGGTCAGTCACAAGGTTTTTACAATCACAAGATAAAGGTTATATAGTTGTTTCAATCATTATCAGAGATCAAGGCATCTGGATTCTAGTTCAGCAAGTTTCAGTAATTCCAAGTATGCACTTTCGTCCATTCTAAAATACACTAAAAAGTGAAAAGTCATTTATATTTTGATTCAGTAATCATACGCATGATAATTGTTAACCCTCAGTTACAGAAGCACAATATCCAATCAGTCAGTTCAAGTTTTAGTGATTCATTTATATGGCTTAAAATTTTCCTTCCTTTACATTACTCCCACTAAGGCTAATAAAAGGGGGGCAATATTGAATCAAATCAAGTCTTTAGACTCAGTAATATATGATGTCATACAGAAAGGAGATGATTTAATTAGATGCCATGTTTCCATGTTCTGAATTACCAGAAGTCACTTGGAATTGTTTGGACTTCAATATTTTAGTTTCAAACAAAGTGTTTGACAATGCTACTGCTCCACAGAAACAATTTCAATGCATTATGGGTTAATTGAGAAAATATGGGATAGGAGGAAACCTTTAAAGCTATTTGTCTAAACAAGCATTCTCCATAGGCTTTTTCTACTCCTATACTTTCCCCTAACAAGCTCCTGTCTTCCTTAAAGAAATGTCAAATTGAAAATCAGAGGGAATCTTTGTCTTTACTCCCATCCTGAAATGTTTTCACACAGAACATTTTACAATACAGATATCAAAGCCTAGGATGTTCAGTAACTTTTAGCTTGTTCACCATGGAATACTAAGCACTTAAATATACAACAGAGACTGAGTAAACATTCAATGTGTCTTAGAATATTTGAAATACTATAAAAGTGAAAAAAGAATAAATTAGAGATAACAAGAAGCATCACTTAGTATTCCACAAAGAAGGAGTACTATATATAAATTTAGGATCTCTAATGCAATGTATCCCTTCAGGAAAGTGAAAATTTCTGCTAAGATTGGAAATTTGTACAAACAACCTTTTTTTCAAATGAGTATTTTAGGCAACTTATTTGTCATTTAATATCATATAATTTTATAAAAACAACCACCACAGCTATATATATATACATATACATAAATATTATTTAATATAAATACTCATTTATTTCTCATTCTTTCAATAGCCTCTTTTACATCTTTGTTCCGTAAGCTGTAAATCAAAAGATGTAACATGGGAATCATAAGGGTGTAAAACAATGAGGTCATTTTGACTTGATCTAAGGAATAAGAAGAATAGGGCCAGAAATACATGAAGAGCAGGGTTCCTTGGAAAATTGCATCAGCAGTCAAGTGAGATGTGCAGGTGGAGAAAGCTTTGAATCTCCCCTCATCTGAGTGGATCTTAAAACTGATAGGATGATATAACAATAAGACACTATAACTCCTGAAATGGTACTCAGTTAAATGAAGCCAAAAAGGGTGAATATCACTAACTCATTGACCTTTGTATCTGAGCAATTGCAACAGAAGAGGAGGCATATCATAGAAGTGATTAATCTCATTTGACCCAGAGAAGCATAAGCAGAATACTAATGTCGTATGTGCCAATGCATCCACTATTCCCACCAGGTAAACCCCAGCCATGAGCATGGTGCACACCTTGCTGGACATGTTGACTGTATAGAGCTATGGGTTGCTTATGGCCTTGTACCTATCAAAGGCCATCACTGCCATCAGGAGACACTCAGAATCTGCAAAGATCTAGAAGATAAAGAATTGCAGAGCACAAGCAAAAAAAGGAATTGATTTGTTTTTGGCAAAGAGGTCCACCAGCATCTTGGGCCCAATTGCTGTGGAATAGCAGAGGTCACAGAAGGAATGACGGCTGAGGAAAAAGTACATCTGTGTGTGAAGCTGGGAATCCAATCTAATAAAAATGATTATTCCAATACTTGCCAGAATATTAATGAGATAAATAACTAGAAGTGTAGTGAATAGGGTCTCTTTGATCTCAGAGATAGTAGTTTTTCCCATGAAAATGAGTTCAATCAGGGAGGAGGAAT
Organism: Cabassous unicinctus; assembly: GCA_029593785.1. NCBI lineage: Eukaryota > Metazoa > Chordata > Mammalia > Cingulata > Chlamyphoridae > Cabassous > Cabassous unicinctus. The sequence continues at coordinate 22,907 of JAQZBX010007851.1, read as the reverse complement.
TTCCCTTGTCCATTCTGCTTTGCTCTTTTATTAAACTGTTGCAAAAATTATCAAGAAAATAGCAGCTCTACAGTTAACTATATGGGCATCTACAAGCTATTATCTGTAAAGTAGAAAGTGATTTGTTTCCCTAAATTTTCTTTTTATCCTCAAAAATACCAGGTTATGTGGCACTTTTAAAGAGGCATTAATTTATCACTGAAAAATAAAAAAAGGTTTGAGACAGTAATTGGGAAACTTTGATTTTAAATCTTCATGTCATTCATAAGATAGGCAGTAGATTTGACTGAAATGACAACTCATTCTTGAACACAATGATATCAAGGTAACACCAAAGTTAGATAGACAAGACCAGAAAGTATAGCACTAAGCACCTCATAATTTGAAAATACAGAAATGGACTTTTACATGGCCACATTTATTGTATTCCTCAGGAATTTAAAGTTTAACAACATAGAGCATATCACTAAATTAATGATATTGCATGTAATTTAATAAAATCAATATGTTATTGTTTGTGGTGTATGGTTTCTTTAGTGTTTCCTGAAACATGATACATATTTTATTGAAACCTTTTCTATCACACTTCATCAATTCTTTTCCTAGCATTCATAAATCAATTCTATGGCAAAGTCCCTTGAGAAACCAACATATGTTTTACAAAAAAGTGGGAACAAACAGAAATTAACACACACAATTGTATCTCTTTGTATTTTAAACTGACTTTTCCATTAAATACGACAGGGTAGAGTAACAATAAATATTTTGTAGCTATATAGGATTGTGTCTCTTGTATATGTATGTGTCTTTATGTGTGTGTTTGGTGTGTTTTCATGCATGTGCCACTTTGTTGCTATATGAGAATTAGAATATAGATTTTGGCCTGATTTTAATGTTTTATAAAATTAAGTGTTATTGTAGTAGTACATATGGGCTTGAATTTACACATATTTACACAAACCATTTCCTATAAAGTGATACCTCAATTATTGGCAAAAGACTAGAATAAACTAATAATTAGTATACAATTGCACAGAGGTAAAAATGGCTTACTTACAAATCTTGGTTAAAATATAAATATGTAAAATCTACATTTTTTTATAAAAATCAGGTCAATCAAATTAGATTTCAGAGTTCATTTAATGGAGTAAGTAAACATATAATGATAAAAATTCCTCAATACTTGATTCTGCATTTTTTCTAAAAAATGTAAGAAATTTTTTCCTCTATTCTTTTAAATTTGGTAACTCAGAAACCTACTTCAGATGGACAAATCTTTCTGGCCATTTCTCTAGTGGGTGAACAATTGGCAGAACACATTTTTTCTTCTTCTAATGACTGTTGGGACTTAAATCCCAAAAGTCTCTGCCTTCACTCTTCTGTGGTATGTAAACATGAGATTCATTATATTTCTTCTTCTGTGTTCTCCCCAGTGAATGCTATCACAAAGACTGAACTCTTGTCACCAAATTGATCAATGTCAAGTACGGAACCTCAATGATTTTAATGTATGCTTCAAAGCTACCCTGAATCTATACCCTATGCCTACAGGCCAAGAAGACATCTGATGAAACTCATTAGACACTCTATTTAATGAGTTTAATCTCCCTTCATTTTTCAGTATCTTTCTGCCATTTCTGAAACAGGCTTTTTCACTTCCCCTTTTAGAAACCTGACAATTCTTCAATGGTTATCTTAAATACTACTTTTTAAATTAAGCATATTTGATTGCCTTTTTCTAAAACATGTTCAATCCACTGTATTTCAATGATTTTACAAATGTACAGCACCCAATACACTTGGCATATTCTTAAATTATGTTTAATTTGTTAACAGAAATGTCTCTTTCTGACATTGTAACCACCTTTATAATAAAATCAGATTTGGCTAATTTTTTAAAAATAAAATTTAACTGAGGTATATCATTCATACATGAACATACATAACAATAAGTGTAAAATAAAAGTTGTGAACTTGCAAAGCAAACATACATGTCATCATACAGGGCTCCTGTATAATACCCCACCACCAACACTTTACATTGTTGTGAAACATTTGTTACACTTGATAATAGCTCTTTTTTTTTTTCCAGAGGTACCAGAAATTTAATCCAGGACCTCGTACATTTGAAGCAGGCACTCATCCACTAATCGTCATCAAAACATCATACTAACTACCGCATACATCTTGAATTTGGTATAGTATCTCCCAACCCACATAATTATTAACACCCTGTATTAGTATTATATATTTGTTACAGTTCATGAGAGAATGTTCTCATATTGGTTTTCTTAACCACAGTCTGTCTTCCATCACTGGATTCGCTATGTTATATAGTTTCATGCTTTGTCCAATCCATTCAAAGTGGCTCTCATTTTCGTCACAGAGTAGTGCTGTCCTCACCTCACTCAATTTTAGAACGTTCTCTTTACTCGAAAAAGAAAAATCCCCAATCCACTAGTATCCCCTAATATTATCCCTTAGAAATGATATATCTTCTTTGCATTGACACAAAAATATTACAATATTAGTGTTAACTATCTTCCATCAGGAATATTAGCTGTAATTTTCTCGCATATCACCATATTCTTAACACATTGTAAAAGAACATTCTTCTATTATACTTTCTTAAAATATATTTTTAAATTTTTTAAAAAATACTTATATTACATAAATGTTACATAAAAAATATAGGGGATTCCCATATGCCCTGCTCCCTCCCATATTTTCCCACATTAACAACACCCTTCATTAGTGTGGTACATTTGTTACAATTGATGAACACATTTTGGAGCAATGCCACTAAGCATGGATTATAGTTTACATTGTATTTTACACTCTCTCCTGAACATTTTTGTAAGTTATGACAAGATATATAATGGCCTGTATCTACCATTGCATTGTCATTCAGGACAATTCCCAAGTCCTGAAAAAGCCCCCAAATTACACCTGTTTTTCACTTTCCCTCCCTCAGAACCTCCAGTAGCCACTGCCTCCACATCAATGATAAAAGTTCTTCCATTGCTACAATCACAATAAGCCTGTAGTAGAATACCAGTATGTCTACTCTAGTCCATCGTTCGTTTCCCAATCCTGAGGATTCTGGGATGGTGATGACCACTCCACCTCTAATTAAGAGGGGTTTTAGATCCCATGGGGTAGACAGATGGGACTATCTTGCCTGCAGTTGCAGGCTCTCTCTGTTCGTTTACATGGTCATTGTCCATCATCATCCCCTTGTTAGTTGTTCTGGATGAATCCATTAAACTGGAGAGTAGGTATTGTGAATCTGTTGAGATTCAGGACCCAAGAGGTACAGGGAAGGCCCAAAGATTTAAGTCTCTTGGACATATATCTACCAAGTCTAGTATTAACTATAGGTTTAAATGGAAGGGGCAGAGAGTCGTGTGTAGGGAAATGACAACTGAGTCCAATTCTGTCACACTTGGGAGCATAAATTCCAAAGTAGGGTCCACTGGCTTGCCGCCAAACTCCTGAGCTGTCTGCCCTGCTTATAGTGTCTAGATTTCTCCAGAATGCTCAGGAGTCATCTAGGAGGGCACTGGAAATATAAAGAATCAAAAGGAAAACTATGAGTTGCTCACTTCTGTGGCTGAAAGTGGCACATATACCCTGCCCACAGAGAAAATAGCCTAGGTGGAGCCTTTGCTCTGTGCTCCAAACAGAGTGTTAGGAGGCATTCCCTAGGAGGAAGAGGGGTCTGGGAGGATATTAAGTGGTTTCTTTGCAGTGAGTTTGACCAGCTGAGCCTCCTTTGAATCTTGGAAGGTTGCCAGACCCGATGGGAAGAGTGGAAGGGGTGATCTCCCCAGGCAGGCTGTCACATCCAGCCTCCTGGGGAAAGAGAGGAAATAGATTAGAGAGGAGGTGGGGACAGACAGGCATCTTAAGAAACAGGATTCTGGCAAACTGCTAGGAATCTAACCTGTCTAAGTAAAAATGGACAGATAGCTTTTTGAAAGGTTAACTAATCTAAGTAGACATTTTAGCTCAGTGGAGGAATTCCTGCTTTGGTTCCATTCCCAGCTCTTCTTCAAGAAGAGGCTTACCAGCTGATAGCTTTATGACAGGGAACATATACACATTCTTTTTGTATTAGTTTTTCTTGGACCTTTTATTTTTTTAAACAAGGTTCCTTTCTTTTCTTCCTTATTTTACTCTCTAAAATCCAGTTCAAAACCTGCAGAGGGCAGACTGCAGGGTGATTGATTGATGAACACTGGCCTAAGAGAGAAGGCTGTTTTTCCTTTCTTTTTTTTTTTCTTTCTCTCTCTTTTTTAATAGTTGCTGTTGTCTTGATTCTTCTTTGTTGTGTCTCCCCTTTCTTTGTTTCCCTTTTTTTCTTTTACCGATTTTTTTCTACCTATGCTATTTTTTTTCTTTCCTTCATTTTTCTATCTTCTGTTTTCTGTTGTAGTTCTTTCATTCCACCTTTTTTTGTTTGGTCTTCAATTTTTCTTGTTTTTATTTCTCTCTCTTTTTTTCTCTGTTTTCTTTCATTTTTAAAAAATTTTCTTTTTCTTTTCCTCCTTTCTCATCATTCTGGCCTTTTATTTCATTCTATATATTTTCTCTATTTTGTTACTCATTTCACTGATTCTATTCCACTTTTTTATTCTTATTCTTCTGTACTTCTTATTTGTGTTAATTATTCATTTTCCTAGGACTTGAACAGTTCCTTTTCTAAATTTTACTATTATTCTTTGTTCTTCTAATCTTTTTCCTTTTCTCTGGTCCTAATTTTTTTCCCCCAATAGAACATAGACAACAGCAAGGAAATAGAATAAGAGGAATGAAGTGTCAAAGTGAATCCTTACCACACACACAACAACAACAAAATAAAACCCTAGGATAGATAGACAAGCTAATCAGCTGCGTAAACCCATCAAAATAAACAGATGCCTACACAGCAACAAAAAATTATAAGCCACACTAAAACAGGAAGACATGGCCCAGTCCAGCAAACAAACTGAGAAACAGGAGGAGATGCAGCACATGGAACAACTAATCAGAGATATCCAAACAAACTTCATAAATCAACTTAATGAAGTGAAGGAAGAGATTAAGGATATTAAGAAGACACTGGGAGATTATACTAAAAAATTCTAAGTGTACATAAAAAGATAATGGATATAGTGGTGAAGAATGGCACAATGCAAAAAATCATATATTATACTCTTAACCACAATCTTCATACACAACCAAAATCCCTATGTCATACATTCCTTAGATTATTTTATAGCTTCCTTTCAATTGACATTTGCATCCACAGACTACTTCTTTCAGCCACAATCACATTTATAAATTGGCAGTATTAATTATACTCACTATAATTGTGTTAGCATCAACTCTATTCATTTCCACATTTTTGCAATAAACCTTTATAAAAATTCTGCCTATAGTAAGCATCAACTCCCATTCTCAACCTACATTCTATCTCCTAGAAACCTATACTCTAGAGTTTACTTCCCCGAGTTTACTTAACATATTTAGTTTTTATTAGACATTTAGTTCATATTAGTAAGACCATACAACATTTGTCCTTCCATTTTTGGCTCACTCCACTCAACGTAATTTCCTTAAGCCTCACCCATGCTGCCACATGCATCTCACATTCACCTCTTCTTATAGCTGAATAGCACAGTTTCTATGCATTCACCACATACTATCTATCCATTCATTGATTGATGGACACCCAGGTGGGTTCAATAATTTAGCAAACCTGAATAATACCACCAGGACCACTGGCCCTGCTCTTAGTACCTTTGAATACATTGCTGGCAATGGGATTGCTGAATTATAAGGCAGTTCCACACCCAGCTTCCTGAGATACTGCCAAACTGTCCTCACCATGGTCTCACCACTCCACACTCGCACCAACAAATATACTCCAGCACCTGCAGTCCTCTGCCTTTGAATAATGGTCATTCTATAAAGAGTGAAATGGTATCTCATTGTAGCCTTTATCTGCATTTCACCAAAAAGCCAGCAGCACTGAACTTCCCCCATGTTCCTTCTGGCCATCCTTATCTCCTCTCTGAAAAAAATGTCCACAAAAGTCCCATTTTTTAATTGAGTTGCTTGTCTTTTTCTCATTGAGTTATATGATCTTTTTATATAATATGGATATCAAACACTTACAGTTTTGTGGTTTCCAAATATTTTTTCCCATTAAGTAGGCTGCCTTTTTACTTTCTTGACAAAGTCATTTGAAGAACAAATGTGTTTCAGTTTGAGGAGGTCCCATTTATCCATTTTTCCTTTCATTGCTCCTGCCTTGGGTGTAAGACAAAAAAACTACTGCCTACCGCAAGGTCTTGAAGATGTTTCCCTACATTTTCTTCTAGGAGTTTTATGGTTGTAGCTTTTATATTTAGGTCTTTGATCTATTTTGAGTTTATTTTTGTATAAGGTGTGAGATAGGGGTCCTTTTTCTTTCTTTTGAATATGATATCTAGTTCTCCCAGCACCATTTGTTGAATAGACTGTTTTTTCCCAGCTAAGTAGGTTTGGCAACATTGCCAAAATCATTTGATGGCATTGAATCTTCTGCTGCTTCCACATAGCTACTATGGTCAAAAAGGATCACAGAATGACAGTTTCCCCTGATGGTCTCCATTCTGTTTGCTGTAACTGATCTCTAACATTTCTGGAAAAGCCAGTTTCCATTGGTAATGCCATTTCTCAGCTGTACTGAATGAAGATTCTAGGATGACTGTGGTCTTTCAGGGGAGTGAGGATTCCAGGTATCATGAACAGGTGTTGAAAGGCAGGATCCTCCGGACCTAGTTACACCTGAGTTTCCACACAGTATTAACAAGTGTGAGGATACCAGCTTATTGCTGGAGCAGATCTCTGAAACCTAGAAAGCTATCCTCAGCTGTGATTATGGACCTAGAATTAGGAGAAACATTTGGGAAGAAGCAGGCTAAAAGACACTGTGCTGATTATTAAGAGAAAATTGTGAGTACAGTAATTAGAGTCCTTTGCTTTTTGCTTAGTGCCTATATCACTTATGTCTGGCGTGTTGGTGACCAATAAATGACTACCATATGGGGGAAAAATTATTTGATGGTAGATGTGAGGGTCAAATTCTGAGTTCTCAATTCATTTTCATTGGTCAGTATGTCTTTCTTTATGCCAGTGCCATGTTGTTTTCACCACTGTAGCTTAGTAATATTCTTTAAAGTCAGGAAGTGAAAGTCTTCCAACTTCATTCTTCTTTTTAAAGATATTTTTGGCTATTTGAAGCCCTTTACCCTTGCAAATAATTTTGATAATTGGCTGTTCCATTACTGCAAAAACAGCTGTTGGGATTTTAATTTGGATTGAATTAAATTTGTCAATCAAAACTGATTTGTCAATCAGTTTTGGTAGAATTGAATTGATGTTTAGTTTTTTAGTAGAATTGAATTGATGTTTAGTTTTCCAATCCATGAAAACAGAATGTCTGTCCATTTATTTAGGTCTTCATTGGTTTCTTTTAGCAATGTTTTCTAGTTTTCTGAATACAGGTCCTTTATCGTTGGTTAAGTTTATTCTTAAACTGTGATTCTTTGAGTTGTTATTATAAATATTTTTTTTTCTCATTTCCTCCTCAGATTGCTTATCAGTATAATATAGAAACACTACTGATTTTTGCATAATAATATTGTATCCTGCCACTTTGCTGAACTCATCAATTAGTTCTAGTAGCTTTTTATATGGATTTTTCAGGATTTTCTAGATATAAGATCATATCATCAGGCACCTTTAAAAATATATATATATAACAAATAACATTCATGTAAACAAATATGCATATATGCATATGTATTTATATATCATTTTACAAATATTGGTATGTATTGTGAAAAATTTGATTTTTACCCACAATAAAAAAAATAAAAAATAAAATAAAATAAAAGTTCATATCATCAGTGCATAGAGAAAGTTTTACTTTCTTTCCACTTTGGGAATATTTTATTTCTTTTTCTTGCATACTTGCCCTAGCTAGAACTCTAGCACAATATTGAATATCATTGGTGACAGTGAACACCCTTGTCTTGTTCCCGATCTCAGTGAGAAAGCTTTCAGTCTTTCACTGTTCAGGACATTGCTAACTGTGGGTGTTTCATATATACACTTCACCATGTTGAGAAAGTTTGTTTCTATTCCTACATTTTGGAGTGCTTTTATTAGGAAAGGATGCTGTACTTTGTCAAATGCCTTATCTGCATCAATCAAGATGATCATGAGGTTTTTCTTCTTCAATCTATTAATGTGGTTTATTACACTAAGTAATTTTTTCGTGTTGAACCACCCTTGCATAACTGGGATAATACCCACAAGATCATGGTGCATAATTCTTTTAATGTGCTTTTGGATTCGGTTTGCAAGTATTTTGCTGATGATTTTTGCATCTATATTCATTAGAAAGATTGTTCTGTAATTTTCTTTTTTCATAGAATCTTTATCTGTTTTTGATATTAGGGTGATTTTTGCTTCATAGAATGAGTTTGGTAGCATTCCTTCCTGTTCAATTTTTGGAAGAGCTTTAACAAGACTGATAATAATGCACCTTTGAATGACTGGTAAAATTCACCTGTGAAGCTATCTGGTCATGGGCTTTTCATTTTGGGGAGGTTTTTGAAGACTGTTTCAATCTCTTTACTTATGATTGGTTTGTTGAGGCCTTCTTTTTCTTCTAGAGTTAGTGTAGGATACTTGCATGTTTCTAGGAATTTGTCCTTTCCATCTATGTTTGGAGATTTTGATGTACAATTGTTCATAGTCTCATTTTATGATCTCACATTTCTGTGGGGTCAGTGATAATGTTCCCCTTCTCCTTGTATTTTTTAATTTTTAAATTCTGCTTCATTCTGTGTTAATTGCATTCACATAACATATTCCAGTGCTGTTAATCACATTGACAATGTTGTGTTACCATCACCACCATCTATGTCCAAAATATTTCCATTGTTCCATATAGTACTCTGTACATTTTATACCTTAACGTCCCTTTCCCTATTCCCACTCTGTCACCTGGTTACATATATTCTAGATTTTGACTTTATGATTTTGCTAATTCTAATTAATTCATATCAATGAAATTATTCAATATTTGTTATTTTACATCTGTTTTATTTTACTCAATATGTATGTCAGAATTCATCCATGTTGTAGTATATGTCAGGACTTCATTCCTTTTTAAGGCTGAATAATATTCCTTTGTATCTGTATACCACAATTTTTTCTCTGTTCATCAGTTGATGGACAGAATATAAGTCCTGTCTCTTTTCTTTAGCTCTTTGACCAAGTTTGGCAATTGTGAATAATGCCACTATGAAGTTACCAGTGTGTAACTATCTGTTGGTTTCTTTGCTTTCAATTTTTTGGGTATATACTTAGAAGTGTGATTGTTGGTTCGTATGGTAATTTCTATATTCAACTTACTGAGGAGCTATGAAACCATCTGTCACAGTGGCTTCACTATTTTATATTGCCATAAAAAATGAATGAGTGTTCCTATTTCTCTGCATCCTCTCCAACACTTATAATTTTCTATTTTTTTAATAGTAGCCATTCTAATGGTTGTGAAATGGTATCTTATTGTGGTTTTGATTTGCATTTCCCTGATGGCTAAAGATGTTGAGCATCTTTTCATGTGCTTTCTGGCTATTTGTAGATCTTCTCTGTAGAGATGTCTTCTCAATTCTTTAGTCCATTTTTAATTGGGTTGCTTGTATTTGTTGCTAAGTTGAAGGATTTATTTGTATATTAGGTATATTAAACCTTTATCCAATACATGGTGTCCAAATACTTTATCCTGTTGTGGAGAATGTCATATTACTATCCTGATAAATTCCTTAGAGGCATAAAACTTTTAGATCCCATTTATCTATATTTTCTTTTTTTTTTTTTTTTGCTTGTGCTTTGACACTTAAGTCTAAGAATCCATTTTTTAACACAAGGTACTAAGGGTTCTTTCTTACATTTTCTCCTAAGTGTTTGGTATTTCTGTCTCTTATATTTAGTTCTTTGATACAGTTTGGGGTGATTTTTCATAAGTTTTGAAGTAGGAGTGTTCTTCATTTTTTTCAAATGGTGAAGAGATTATTTTTTCTTAATTGAGTGGTGTTCCTCCCTTAGCCAAAAATCATGTAGCCTTAAATGTGCCCCACATATGCGCATATCCAAAGGTAATAGATAAGTGACAGTTTGCATTTTACTAAAACCAGCAAGTCTTGAAGGATTTACATTCCTGCATGTAGCAGATGTTGTAAATCTTATCCCACATACAGAATACTCAATAAAAGCTCAGGATGTGTCCCCACCCAGCTACTATGAGATCCTATCTCATTATCTTGAGACTAGGCTCTTATCTCCTACATTCCAGGGTGTCTCCTACATTCCAAAGTGATCTGCTTACTGTCAGTAGTCATGGCCTTTGATTGAAACTCCATCAGCTATGCCATTTGCTAATAGATCTTGGGGTACCTAGAAGTGAAATACATGGGCAGTCTACTAAATTCCTAGCTGATCTGTATAAGGAGAAAAGTTCTAGTTCCAGTGAACAAAACCCTAACTTGAATTACAGACACAGAGAATCATAGCCCCTTATTCATTCCCAGACTTGAGACAGTTTACATACCCAGATCCCATCAACTGAGGAGAAGGCCAGGTCCCCCTGGGGAAGGATCCTGTTGCACTACCAAAAATTTGTACTGTTAATCTTCCTCCCACCTTTCCCCAAGGAGACCTATGGTCTTTTACCAGAGTAACTATGCATTGGGGAAAAGGAAATGTTCAGACATTTTGGGGATTATTAGACAGTGGCTCAAAAGGGACATTAATTCCAGGAGAGCCAAAATATCACTGTGGTTTGCCAATCAGAGTAGGGGTTTATGGTGGTGTAGCAGTTTGATATTATTTATGAATTTTTAAAAAAGATATTAATTATGTTTGTAAACTGGTCTGTTCCTTTGGGTGTGATACCCTTTGATTGTATTAAATTCAAAGGTTTTAAGTTTACTTAATTAAATCAATTTAAGGCTTTTGATTTGACTACAACAGTAGAGTGTGGCTCGTGGTTGAGTCCTTGCCTCCTTTGTGGGTTATATAAATGGAAACTCAATCAAGAACACACATAAAAGAATATACAGAAGAAGAAGAGAGACAATTTTGTCAGTTTTTATCCTAGAGCCCTGGAGAGAGATGAGCCATTCGCCTGATAGTTTGCAGATGACCTTGTGAAGAGACAAGAGCAGCTGAGCCTGAAAAGAAATGAGCCCTATACCAGCCTACAGCTGAGATCAGAAGAAGCTGTGACCATGGAACCTTAAAAGGAAGAAGGAAGGCTGAACCCTTGCAGAGATAAGCAACCATCTTTATTGAGAAAGTACATCTTATGGTACCTTGGGTTGCATTCTTTAGGGCCTTGTAACTGTAAGCTTTGACCCAAAATAAATACCCTTTATAAAAACCAACAGATTTCTGTTGCTTCGCATCGGGACCCCTTTGGCTGACTAATAGAGGAGGTCTGGTGATTGATAGAGTTTTAGCTCAGGTCGGTCTCATAGTGGGTCCAGTGAGTCCCTGGACACATTGGTGGTTATTTCCTCAGTTCCTGAATGCATAATAGGATTAGACTTACTCAGTAACTAGCAGAATCCCCACAATGGATCGCTGGCTTGTGGAGTGAGGGCTAATATGGTAGGAAAGGCCAAGTGGAAGCCAATAGAACTGACCTTACCTAGCAAAATAGTAAATCAAAAGAAATACCAGAGTCCTGTAGGGATTTCAGAGATTAGTGTCCCCATGAAGGATTTGAAGGATGCAGGGGTGGTAATTCCCACCACATCCCCATTCAACTTTCCAATTTGGCCTGTGCAGAAAATAGATGGATTATACAGGATGATAGTAGATTACCTTAAACTTAACCAGGTGATGACTCCAATTGCAGCTGCTGTCCCAGATGTGGTATCACTGCTTGAGCAAATCAACACATTCCCTGGTCCCTGGTATGCAGCTATTGATCTGGCAAATGCTTTTTTCTCAATTGCCATTAGTAAGGACCACCAGAAACAGATTACTCATGTCACATGAGATAATTTTATAAAATCTCATAGTATTTACAAATATCTCCTGTTGATTCTATTTCCCTAGAGAACCCTGAATAATACACATAATTCTTCTCAAAGGCTGTTAACAAAAGCAGGATTAAAAAGGTAGAGTTTTCATAGTTAATATGGTCAAGACCTAAGAATTGTTTTTAAAGGTGCTTTTGAGGCTGTTATAATATTCATACATAGGCTTAGGGAGTTCTGTGTACCTTGTTGAATTTTTCTCCAATCAATAATTTGAGGAAAAATTTCCAGTATGACCTTATGAGGTTCCTTAGCAAGCTTAAATGTTTCAGTTTGTCAGTAGTTCTTGGAAATTCATTTAAGAGATCTTTTCAATTCACTTTGTTTATCCATACTTTGCCGTGATCTTCACCAGCAGTCATGTAAGTCAAATGGTAAAGGTCTGAGTATCCAGGCTCATAAGTCTGAATGATAAGATTAAATTATTTTGCAAAACCCACTGTGTCTTCCACAGATTATCACTATAGAATGGGACTTTGGCTAGGCTAGGATTCAGAGGAGAAAGACAGGAGGTGGTTAAAGGAGGTTTAGAAGAGTCAGAACCAGGAGTTCCAGGTAATATTTCAAGGTTGATAATGTGCTTAGATAAGTCTTTGTTCATCTTTGTTAACTTAGTATTTGTTTCTTGAAAAGGCAATTTTAGAATTATTTCTACAATTGGAAGCTTCCAAGTACCAATTAAATAAACACTCATTTGAGTTGCTTAGTTTTAGAAACTCTAGTAGAATGTGCAAATATACCAATTTAGTCTTATCAGAAAATTCCCATTGTGACCATTTTGATTTAAGATTTTCTCTAGTGCACCAGGATGAGTGGGATAAGAATTTACATGATACAGGACCATAATTTTTGCACATGAAATCAGCTGGTGTGCTAGAGGGCAGTGCATCATAAGAATTCTTAGAATTAGAACCCATTATTTTAACTAGTTCTGATTGTGAACAATCCTAAATCCTAAGCCTGAGTGGAATTGTCTTGATTTTGGGCAAGTGTGATGATTTACATTGAGCTTTTCATGAAACACTTGTTTTGCCTGGAAAGCAGCCTGTGGTCTAGTTGTCCAACCAATGGCCAGGTGTCCTTAGCTGAATAAAAATTGTCTGAAGGATGGCAGTTGAACTAGTGAACTAGTGTCAAACTAGCCTGTCCATGACCACGTTATACTTTCATGGGAATCTTGTTCTTTGGAAGCTAATTTTACTCTTAAAAAGATGGTGGGCACTCTAATAACATTTAAGTGCTCATCCCACACCCACCAAAATAATCATTTGATTCCTCACAGTAAGAATATAAGTCAAATTGACTGTTGAGGAGGCATTTCTCTCCTGAAAAAGAGCTCAATACCAAGGGGGGAATTTTTAAAATCCCATTCAAGTACTCACCAGACAAGGAAATCTTCCTTGTATACCAAAAAGGGCAGAGATAAAAGGGCTAATGGACCAGCCAAAAACAAAAGAAAAAATACACAAAAGGACTGCTTCCACTAGCCCAAACCAAAAGAATCAAAGTTCAATTTAAAAAAATGGTTGCTTACACCAGACCAAAACAAAAGCACCAAAGATCAAATACTTTTAACCAGAAGACACCCAAAGAAAGACCAGAACCTCAACCAAAAAGAGGGAAATTTGGAAACAAGAGGACTTATTGACAGGAAGCCAAGGCCATCAGGGAGAAAAGAGACCTCAAGGGCTTCTTGCTTGTACCTTACTTGAATCCAACATTGGCTTGGAGTCAAATCAGTGGTCACTTTACATCCCACTTCTGACACCATGTAATGTCAAATAAAAAACAACTAACTTAACTGAAATGCAACAAAGACATTAATTTGGGTCTTATAATTACAATTCAGGGAGCACAGATTCAGGTAGCAACCCAAATAGTGCCCTGTCTTGGCACTCCTCAGCAAGGGTTTTTAAAGAAAAAGAACAGGTTTAGATAAACTTTTTGTGGTTTGTGGATATTTAGGGTATGCCAATTGTCCTTCAGGTTAGATAGTTTACAGAGTTCTTTATCTTGTGGTTTGATTAAGGTGTCTGGATGTGATTAGAATTTTGAGGAAAATTTTTTCTTAAGGCTCTATGTATTTTGGCAGTTTGTGATATTTGCATAAAAGTAAGCTTAAAATGACCCTTCCACTCCATTTTTAATCTCTTAGTTATAGTAAATGCCTTAGTTTCCCACAATGCTGCTGATGGAAAGCAACCGAAATAGGTTAGCTTTTATAACATTAAAAAAAGCTTTTAAGCTTACAATTTTGAGGACATGAAATGTCCAAATCAAAGCCTCAGCAGAGATGCTTTCTCATCAAAGTCAATTGCTCGTGATCCTGGGGTCCTGCAATGTGGTGAATCAAGGTGGCAGCCAATCTCTACCAAGGTCCATGCCTTCCCCTCTGGGCTCATCATCTCCCAGACCCCAGCTGTGGCATAGGGATTGTCACTTTATTGGACTCCTCTTTCAGTCTCAGCTGCTCTATTTTCTCCCCAATTTCAGCTGTGGGCTATTAAGCATATGGATAGGCTTGGCTCCTCAAACTTGAGTAGGTCCCTGGGGCTAGCCATGTTTCCTGGTATATGCTATCATATTTTAAATTTTAACCAGTATATGGACATAGATAAACATAATCATATATGTAATATTATGAGTCACTGTATTCCTTTCTATTGATTCATATTTATTTCACTCAAACTATGCTTTATGTATAATTCTTCATATTATGAACAAATCTGATGGGATAAATTATATGTACATAACTTATTTCCAGGTGTTTCTTTAAAACATATCCTTAAAAATGGACTTGAGGGACAAAATTATTTTCTCATAAATGAGTTCATTATGGAGTTCTAACCAAATGCTAGAAACTTTTCATATCTTATCTAATATACTACTGGAGTCTATATAATATTTCATATATTATTGCAAATATCTAAAATTTTTATTAATAATCTCATTATACAAATGTAGTTAGCAATCTATAGATTCTCACAGACATTAATTTTCTGTTGACTGCAAAGCACTTACTTTTAATAAGTTCCAGATCACAAATCCCTCTTAAAAAGTAATTCTCTTGGTTAAGTTAAAGAAGGTTAATATGTGTTTACAATAAAGTATTGTTTAGATATTCAAAATTAGTATTCCACAGATTTTTATTTTTCTATGTAAAGAGAAAAGTCATCTAAATATTATGTCTAAACAAAGGCAGGATTCAATGTAAGTGATCTGGGCAGATGAAAGCACATAGGAAGGGGACCATATTCGGAGGTAGATAGTTATATGATTTCAGCTGACTTCTGACACATCATATGTGTGTGTGTGTGTGTGTGTGTGTATGTGTGTGTGTATGTGTATATATATATGTATGTATATATGTAGATAGATAGATAGATGTGTGTATGTATAATTTTCTTCAAAGCAAAACAAGTTTAGATTTCAATCATATTTGTTGGGTTTTTAAGTCTTTCTGTTTTACAGAATTGCTTGTTAGCTTCAATTATCTTCTTGGCATCTCTGAACTTTGAGGAGATGGGAAAGGCCTGAGGTCACACAATTGTAGTTTTGTGTTCTGGTGTCTTTATCCATGATATCTGGAATGTTATTTTTTTTTAAGATTTCTGAAGTTATTTGTTTTCTTTTTAATAATCAAAAAACAAATGCTACCTTAATCTTTAAAATTTTCCCTACTGTTCTCTGGTTATTTTTGTGTTGGCTTCAGCAAGTAGGCAGTGATTTTCTCTTTCCATGACCACTTGTAATTGCCAAGCTCAGTTTTTCACAGTTAAATAATTCCTCAATGCAAACAAACTGTGGAACTGCCCAGAGAAGCTGTTTTCTATAAACTTAACATTTAAAAAAAAGGAATGTGTGTGGATTAGTATGAAGAGTAAGTGACATGGACACTATACTGCACAATTATAAGGAGCAAAAGGAAAATAAGATAATTTATTTTCCTGAAGCTGTTCAAAGCGGCAGCCTTGGATGATTCTCTCTATATTGTTCAGGTTTGGAGTGGTATTTATAATGTTTGAATTATTTCTTCATATCAACAAAAAAGATTATGTGTTCATTGAACATCTACTCTAGATTTATATTTCCAAATAATGTACAAAAGTCAAGCACATACCATGTAAAATCTATGTCAATGCATTTGATTTAATTGTGACTTATCCAGTCATTGCAAAATTTGAATGTAAAATAAAAAGTAAGATATATTTGGCTTGTGCTATTTTATGCACTCCAATACTGAAGATCATTTCCTGTTTCTTTTAAAATGCCATTTGGAAGTAAACAGGAATAAGATTTTGTTTTTGTGGTTATTTACATTTCTTTAAAAAAAGTTATGAGACTCATTAGATGAAAACCAATGAAACTAGTATATTTTTAACTTTGAGAGAAGTGATTTAGGTAACAATTTTAATGTCTTTTCACTTTTCATCAGCATTCTTGCGTGATGATCCCAGTACTAAAATACTACAAATATTCCTGTGAGAGAGAGTGTTAAGGCACAGCATAAACCACTTGAGTAATTGCTAATAATTATCCACCAGGTAACCACAAGAAGATGATGGACTGTATTACCCAAGAACTTTGCTCCCCTTATCTACTTCCCCAGTGCATATTTGGAGGAGTGACAGGCATGTGTCCTTCTTCACCTTCTTCTGATTCCTTTCCAAACCATTTTTCCTTCAAGTACATCTGTGTCTTCAGGGCACACTCTGTTTAGGAAGGACTCAGACTTAGCTTTCTATATATTTCTGCCCCCACAGAAGGCTTAATCTAACTTCCCTCCAGCTCTCCCCATTAAAACTTGAGCTTGCATAACTACTTCATTATTACATATTAGATAACCTAATTGGTCTTCCAAAGAGATTTGTGTTGTAATTCAGAATGGCACTTTTATCAATAAAATCAATGTCTTTAGGAAGAATATAGACATCAGATGCTTCCATATGAGAAATATATCTATTTTAAGTGTTTCTTGTGACCCTACTGCCACTAAGATAATCCTATGTAATCAACTGTCTAGATAAAATGCCTCCTCAGAAAATAGTTGCCTGACAATGAGGCTTTGGCTATTAAGAAACAGTATTCATTACATGCTATTAATAACAAAATGCATTTTATCCTTGCTTCTGAAGAACCCCTGGAATTGTCCATTAGTTGATAAAGAATTTTTTATTCTACAAGCGAGTCAGTACATTTTGAGTAACATAAAGCAGAATTATTGATTGCCATAATCTATGAAATTTGTGTTCTACATTAAATTTGCAAATGTATTTGAAAACTTATTGTATGGAAAAAACTATACAGATTGAAATAATATTAATGAAATCAAACAGTTACTTACAATATGATTGTGAATAGCTTTTATTTTTGGAATCAATTTGGAAAATAATCATATAATTAGTATACATTAAGTGATTTTTGAGAAATGAAAATATCTGTGACTCCAGAATACAGAGCATAAGACAGGACATTACTAAGCATCTCAGAAATGAACCACATACCCCATCACAAATTAATGCCCAATAAACAAGATTTGTTTTATATAGTTTTAACCATGTGAAAGTGAAATCATATTGTTTGTATTCAATTATATCTGGCTTCTTTCAGTAAATCATATTTTTGTAAGATTTCTCCATATCCTTGTTGTTGTGGTAGTTATTCATTCCAATTGCTGTGTCCAACATAGATTATTTATTTAATCTAGAGCAGTGATTTGCAAATATAGCTCAGAAAGTTTTATTGGAACACAGTCAGTCTTCCCCATTTATTTGTATATTGTCTTTAGTTGTTGCACTGCAGGGGCAAACTTGAATTCTTATGAGAGAGGCTTTATGGCCTGCAAAATCTAAAATATTTCTACCTGATTCTTAAAAGACATCCTCAGCTCTGGTATAATATGTATATAGGGATTAGAATTATTTTCATATTTGTGTTATTGTAAATAATGCTGCTGTGACTATTTGGTGGATAATCATTTTTCTTGGATATAAAACTAGCAAGCAACTTTTTGAGCTCTATGTCATTATTTATATATTCAACTATACTAGATACTTCCATACCACTTTCCAAATAAGGATAACAATTCCCACTTTTACTGCCAATGTGTGAGAGCTATGGCTGTCCCACATGCTCAACAATACTTGTTAGTTCTGATTATTGTCATTTTAGCCATTCTGTATGTGAGTCATAGAACTGCATTGAGGTTTTAATATTTATTCACCTTAGCACTAATTAAGTTGGGTAACTACTTCTATGAAATGTCTATAAAAGTCTGAATGTGAATAGGAGAACAGTTAAAATGACTGTGTTTAAAAGTATTTGGCATTATGATAATCCCCCTATCTCACTGATATTGCTGTCATTGTTTTATCAGATCTAATCTGTCTGGATACCCAATGCCTTCCTTTTTTATAAAGATGAAGCAAATCATTTTTCCTTTTCACAATCTGTTCAATCATGGGATGGGTTTAAACAACATTACAATCAGATACACTTAGAGAAAAAAATATGGCAGCTGGAAATGAATTCAGTGATATTGAAATTGAACCCCTCTTTTATAGAGAGAGAACTGAAGTCTAACAAGAATGACTTGTTAAAGGACAAAGTGATTTGAGTCTTTGGGCACCTGGTCATAGCATGTTCTTAATGAGATATTTCTAAGAGGAAGGTAAAATTTGGTTTTGGCTTTAATGCCTACCTCTCATTAACTGTGCCACTGAACATTATTCCTCTTCTATTCTCACAAAGGTGATTAAACAGGCTATTCATATGTCTATTTATTGTTTATTTGCACACTCAAACATACCCAAATTGACCATTCCTCTGCCCTTCTTACATTTAGTCATTTCAGTGACAAGGCTTGAGGAAGAACTATAGAGGAACATGCCTGGAATATTAACCAACTATACATACATATTGTTACTATGA
Source organism: Cabassous unicinctus (assembly GCA_029593785.1). Classification (NCBI taxonomy): domain Eukaryota; kingdom Metazoa; phylum Chordata; class Mammalia; order Cingulata; family Chlamyphoridae; genus Cabassous; species Cabassous unicinctus. The sequence continues at coordinate 3,828 of JAQZBX010007851.1, read as the reverse complement.
TGTTTGGAAAATAAAATGCCTTAGGTACTGGTAGATGTGTAAGAAGGGTGTGATGTACAGAAACAGAGAACGAAAGAAACTAGTGAGGAATGTAGTAGACAGGTTAGAATATCACAGCCTTTTGATGTGTTATTCTCACTATTTCTGTAGAATTCTAAGGTAAATTTCACTCCATACCAATCATCCCAAACTCTTATTTGAGTCACGAATCTCCTAAATTATATTCCTAATCATTGGTTATTCAACCTCTACTTGCACAATAAAGGAGAGGAAGCACAATATCAAATCAGCCAATTCCATTTTCTGTCATCCATTTATAGGACTGATAAAAGGGGACAATGTGGAGATCAAACAGTAATTAGATGCAATAATATATAATGTCATATGGAAAGGAGATGATTTAATTAAATGTCATATTTTCATATTTCATATTAGTGGCAATCCACTATACTCCTTCCAGTTTGTTTGAACTTCAATATATCAATTTCAAGCACACTTTTCTGATATGCTACTGCTATAAATTACAATTCTAATGGAGTATGTGTTAATTGACAAAATATGGTGGAGGAGGAAACACTTAATGTCTTTTGTCTAAAACAAGCATTCCCCAGTAGCCTTTTCTATCTACATGCTTTCTCTTAATATACCCCATGGTTCCACCAAGAAATGCCAACTTTAAAAGCACAGGAGCTTCTTTGTCTTCACTCCCATTCTGAAATGTTTTCACACAAGGCATTTTTCAGTGCCAGCTGTCAAGTCTAAGACATCCAATTACTTTAGCTTTTTCAATTATAAAGTATAATTAAGAATGTCCTATTGTCTTACTAGAACCAAGTGAGGTAAAGTAGACAAATATCAGGAAAGCACATAGATGATTGCTCTTTTTTCCTGAATTATTAATTTGCATTCTTTTATATATCCATTAACTCTAGTAAACACAAGCATTATATGTACTCTCTTAGACATGATAAAATGCATTCAAGAAAAATAAAATACCCTCAGTAAATTTTGTTTTGGCTAACTTTTAATAAGCACATGATAATATTACCAGTATTTTGATTTTGTGTTTATATCCCATTTTGTGTCCCAGACATGGTGCAGATTTTTTAAATAACAAGTATGAAACATTTAGTACTTCAGCACAGAATGCTCATGTTAAGAAATTGGGGAAAATGATTTAATAAAAAGAGTAATATTTTTAATACACCTTGAGGACAGGGTTGTTTGTGAATACCAAGCAAGCATTAAAAATGGGTGAGAAAGAAGAAGGGAATAAAAGCTTTCTGGAATAAGTGATGGAGAAGTTTTGAATTAGCATTCAAAGATGTGCTTTCCTGAGGACATTCCCCTTTGTTCTTTATAACCTAAACATGTTGGAATTCATTTCTTTTTTAAAGACAAGATGTTTTCTTCCTCAAGTCCACTCAAATTGCTATTCCCTCTGCCTTATTAATTTCCTCATGCCAAATTGCATATTTGCTCATCATTTAGATGTGGAACAAACAATTTCTCTATCCAGGGAAGCTTTCCTCCTCTACCTACCCAATTTATACGTTTTGAATCTGATTTATATCATGCAATCTTTTTAATTCATGATGATTTGAGACTCCTTATGGATTATTTGAATGCTTAATTATTGTGTTTTACTTCCGCTAGACTGTAATTTTAATTAGCATAAAACTGGATTCACCCTGGTATACTAAGCACCTAAATAAGCAACTGATCCTTCAAAAACACTGAATACATCTTAGAATAATTAAACTATTATACACTTGAAAATAGAAAAAATAAAATTTGACATGACAATAAGGGTCAGGTAAGTATTCCACAGAGTAAAAGTAGTATATATAAATCCAGGATTGATAATATAACATTTCCATTTAAGGAAATGCAAAAATTGGATATAACTGGCAGTTAATACAAACACTATTTTTTAAAATAAATATTTGAGAAACTTTGACTCTTTTATCATATGATATTATGAAAATAACTACCTCAGCTATATACACATACATAAACATGTACATACACTTTATTTAATATATATGCTTTAAACCACCATTTATTTTTCACTCTTTCTAGAGCTTCTTCACATCCTTGTTCCATAGGCTGTAAATCAGGGTGTTTAACATCGGAATCACAATGGTGTAAAACGAGGAGGTTATTTTGCCTTGATCTAGTGAGTAAGAAGAACTGGGTTGGAAATACGTGAAGAGCATGGTTCCTTGGAAAAATTGCAACAGCAGTCAAGTGAGATGTGCAGGTGGAAAAAGCTTTAAATCTCCCCTCAGTTGAGTGGATCTTTAAAACTGATAGGATGATATAGCAGTAAGACACTATGACTCCTGAAATGGTACTCAGTTCAATGAAGTCAAAAAGGGTGAATATCACTAACTCATTGACCTGTGTATCTGAGCAAGATAGCAGTAGAAGATGAGGTAAATCCCAGAAGAAATGTTTAGTTTCATTTGACCCACAGAAACATAAGTAGAATGTTAATGCCGTGTGTGCCAATGAATCCACCATTCCCACCAGGTAAATAAACCCCAGCCATTAGCATGGAGCACACCCTGCTGGACATGTTGACTTTATAGAGCAAGGGTTTGCTAATGGCCCTGTATCTATCAAAGGCCATTATTGCCAGCAGTAGACAATCAGCATCTGATAAGATACAGAAGATGAAGAATTGAAAGGCACAAGCATAAAAGGAATTGATTTGTTTTTAGCAAAGAGTTCCATTAACATCTTGGGTCCAATTGCTGTAGAATTGCAGAGGACACAGGAGAGGTGGCTGAGGAAAAAGTACATTGGTGTGTGAAGCTGGGAATCCAATCTAATTAAAATGATCATTCCAAAATTTGCCAGAATATTAATGAGATAAACAACTAGAAGTATGTTGAATAGGGTCCCTTTGATCTCAGAGTTAGTAGTAATTTCCAAGAGAATGAATGCAATCAAGCAGGAGCAATTTCCCCTGTTCATTCTTCTTTGATCTTGTTCTAAACTATTGCAAAATAATCAAGAAAATGGTAGATCCATTTTCAACTCCCTAGACATCCACAGGCTATTAGATGTAGAGCAGAAAGTGATTTGTTTCTGTAAATCCTTTGTTTCTTCTTTATCCTCAAAAAATACCCAGACAAGTGCAACTTTTAAAGAAGATTGTTTTCTAGTTGGAAAATAAAAAAGTCTGAGATAAGAAGCTGAGAAAGTAGATGTCAATCATGAGATATTTGATATCTTGGTTTCTATTCCCTAATCACAGGCAGATCATATGACTGAACTGAAAACTCATTCAAGATAAAAAAGATGTCAAGGAAATACCAAAGGTAGATAGACAAAGCCAAAAGATACAGGATAAATGTATTTGAAAATAAATAGACTGAATGGACAAAAAAGTGATCACATTTATCACATACTTCAAGAATCATGATACATTTTAAAATTTTAGAAATACAGAGCTATCACTGAATTAATGCTATTTCATGTAAATTAATAAATGCAATCATTATTTTACAATTTTGTGTTTCTTGAAACATGAGACATATTTTATTCATCCTTTCTATCACACTTCTTCACTTCTTTTACATAGCATTTACAATCCAGTGGACTGACCTGTAAATTCCCTTGGGAAACCAAAAAATGATGTGCCATAAAGAAGTGGGAACAACAGAATTTAACACATACGTTTTATCTCTTTGGATTTTAATTGACTTGTCCATTAAAAATGAAAATGGGAAGAGTACAATAAATATTTTGTAGATATATAGAATTGTGTTTCTTGTGTATATGTGTGTCTTTACTGGTGTGTTTGCTGTGTTTGCATGT
>JAQZBX010007850.1:0-42887 GCA_029593785.1 Cabassous unicinctus | reverse complement strand
GGCTAGCTTCAATTGAGATGTGTTATAAGTCTAAAAATACATACTGGATTTGGATTTCAAAGACTCCATTTAGAAAAGAATGTAAAATATCTTATTAATAATACTCATACTGATTACATGTTAAAATGATAATATTTTGGTTATATTGGGTTAAGTAGACTATATTACTAAAATTAATGTCACTCCTATTTCTAAAATAGAAATTTCTAGAGGCCACTAGAAAATTTAAAAATACATAGGTGGCTTACATTTTATTTATATTGGACGTTGCTTTTCTAGAGATTCTGAATTCCTAAAACTTGAGTTTTGAGCTCCCAGAAAATCATAGGAGAATTGCAAGAAAATAGCACAGATTGTGCTCCATTATCCTGGACTTGATGCTTTTCCATCTGCAGATGCTACTGCTGTTTTGAGCCAAGGGATTTTTTTCTCTTTGTTGAGTACATTTTCAGCTTGACTCTGCTTTGGTGCTACCTCCCTCAGTTTAGCCTTAAACTTTGCCTTACTTCCCCCTCCTTTCCTTGTTGCTATTCCATTTTAGAAGGGAGCCACTTCTTCAGTTTTTTAGAGCGAGTAGTAATGTGAAAACATGTACAGATTAAGTTTTTCACTAATGAAAAAATGTCTCTGGACCTATTGTTTTCTAGAGCTAGTCTACAGACTCAAGACTCACAATGTGGAAAAAGGCCAGAGGCTTCTTTATACTCTTATTCTACAATGAAATAAGAAATGGAGAGCAGTTTCAAACCTCTATTTATGATAAAATGAAATTAGATTGCCTCTTTTATAATTGACTATTTTCTATAGGAAAAGTTTATAAATAATTACCTATGTTAATAGGTTGTTGCATGACAAGATATTGATTTTATTTTCATGTAGCTATTATTAATAAATATATATTTATTTCAGGGATTTCTTCCAGAAAGTATGTATGAACGTATTCTCACTGGTCCTGTTGTGAGAGAGGAAGTAAGCAGGCGGGGGAGACGGCCTAAAAGTGGAATTGCAAAGGCAGCAGCCACAGGAGCAGCTGCAACCACAACCAGTGTTTCAGCCAATCCTTTATTAACCAATGGATTACTTCCAGGTGTGGATCTCTCAACTCTTCAGGCCTTACAACAAAACCTACAAAACTTGCAGTCAATGCAAGTAACCGCAGGGCTAATGGGACTGCCTGCTGGCCAGTCTTCTGGAGGAGAAGCTAAAAACATGGCTGCCATGTTCCCCATGCTGCTGTCAGGAATGGCTGGATTACCAAATCTGTTGGGCATGGGAGGACTCCTGACAAAGCCTACAGAATCTGGAACAGAAGAGAAAAAGGGAAATGACTCTAAGGAGCTAGAAGGAAAAAAAGAAAGGACAGAGAGACAAAATTCAGAAAATGGTGGAGAAAACTCTGTATCAAGTTCTCCTTCAACATCCTCTACTTCTGCATTAAATACAGCTGCAGCTGCCAACCCATTAGCTCTTAACCCTCTATTATTATCTAATATACTTTATCCAGGGATGCTTCTCACTCCAGGCCTTAATCTTCATATTCCAACTTTGTCCCAGTCCAATACTTTGGATATACAGAAAATCAAGAACAGTGACTTATGCTTGTCTAAGTCTGTAGAAGTAAAGGAAGAAAATTCCAGAGTTAGAGATCAGGAAGACAAAGGGGGAACTGAACCAAGCCCTCTCAATGAAAACAGCACAGATGAGGGTTCAGAGAAAGCCGATGCTTCATCTGGGTCTGACAGTACATCGTCATCATCAGAGGATTCAGATTCTAGTAATGAAGACTGATTCCCAGACTTTGCACTTAAATTGTGAACTAATTTTTTGGATTTTTTTCCTTTAATTATTAACTGTAAATTCCCCAGTGTTGAGTGCATCAATAACTTACTGACCGAACATTTCAGTTATTTGTTTAGAAGTGCAAACTGCTTTCAGAGACATTTTGCATGTAATATTTCTTAAGAGTCATAGGTTTCTGAACTCGTATGTACTATCAAATACATAAAGGTGTAAAATTACAACAAAAGGCATTATAATTTTGTTGGGGGTTAATTTTATGAAAATTATGCTCAATAAGAGTTGTATATTTAATATATTTGCAGTGAACACAGAATACTTTATGCATATTACTGATTTAATTTGAATATAGTTTTACAGCCTCCTTGACACCTATAATTTACAGATCAAAACTCAGCAATAATTTGGGCAGCTAATGAATGTCATGAAAGCTGTAGAATCTACATCACCATCCATTGCTTTAATTACATGAAAATGCTCTAGTGTTGTGATACACTGCTGATGTTTCCAATTCAGGTACAAGTATGTTTTAAAGAAGAAATAAGTTTCCCAATCAGCCAATTTAACTGGCTACCTGTTACCTCAGCTGAGTTAGTTTAGGAAGTTTACATTCGTTTCTAATTCTATACTTGTTTTCAGGGGTTTTTTAAATGCATCCTATATATCATGTTAATCTGGCAAGAAATATGACTTGCTTTTTGCTGAGCTTAACTCTGCTATCAGTGAAAGCAAGTCATAAAATAATCCTGTGTCATGTGACTTTGGCACTCTGTAGACATACTCAGTTTTAACTTTTCAAAGTTTGGCTTCGTATTAGAAAAAATCATGTCACAGATGAATAATGTCTGTCTTCAGGGCTCAGAAAAGGCAAACTCATAAATGCCATTGAAAAGAACTTTCAACACAGCATACTTCATGTAAAAGAAATTATCTGTTTGCTTTATTTGTATAGATTTCTATTTGTGTTTTATGTCATGGAAATCTTCCAAAATTAACAGATAATAGTGGTAAAGTAATATGCAGATAGTCTAAATTCATTTTGAGTTTCTAGGTGTAAACAGACTAAATGTTGCCCAGAATCAGTGTTGGGTTATCAGTTTATACAAAATATGCTGAGTTGCCCATTTTGAAAATGCACTTTGAATAATCTCAAAAAGATGTACAAGTTATACCTGTAAACCACACAAATGAAGCCCCTGGCTTCTATTCAATTCCTTAGAACCCATTACCATGTAAAATTTGTCTGATACTTGATTTGTGATACAATTTCTCCTGCTTAAGCTGCTATTATTCCAACAAGGTAGAGGTCCAGGTTCATATTCAAATACATTTAAAACAATGAGAACTGAATTGGACTGTAAAATAATACCTACAGTCTAAGGAGAGATAAATGTTAGCATTTACTGGTTCTCAAGTAAGTCAGTGATGAAGTTTATGAGGAGATAAATTTAGGAAAAAATAGTACCCTAGTTCTCTCCCACTGGGAAAGTAATTTCTCATATATTTCAATAGAACTCTGTTGCTTTCTGATGAATTAAGCAATTGTATTGGGTTTTACCAAGACCTTTACTAGTAAATTATGTTTCTGTATGTAAAATAACTTACCCCATTATTAAAGAAACAGTGTTATATGTATTTACAAATTTATATAAGTTCCTTTAGGGTTGTATTGATTTTTGTATTTTCCCAAAATAGTACATTGAATTGATGATCCTTTATGCAAAGTCTTAGCAATAGTCATTATAATGCCCGTCCAGGAGAAGTGGGTAGTAATTCTTCATCATGAAAATGATATATTACATATTTAGTATCTTCCCTTTGCAGTATTGCACTTTTGTTTAACTAGAATACACCTACAAAATAGCCAAAGTTTTCAAACACAGTCAACTTAGTTTGCCCGTGGAGTATTTCAACACCATCCATTTTTCCCTTCCCTCCCTCTAGTTCCTTTCTTTCCGCAAATTTAGGAAAAGAAAAAAGGGTGAGGGGGGAAGCCCTAGATCTTATCACTAAAATCAATTTATATCAAATTTATGAAATAAAGTATTTTCCTAATTATGGTCAAGTGAATTTGGTTAACATCCTAGTGATTCTCTTTCTATGTAATAAGGCAATTACAGTTTTCAAAGCATTAACTTTAAATATTCTTGGGTTTTAAGACACTTTTATTTAGTATTGATTGGGAAAAAGTTATCCAGCTATCAGCTGAAAAAAAAAAGAAAACATGCAAATATGGTTGTGTTAATTTAAGGGTTATAAGGGGAAAAGAAATCAATAGAAATTCACAATACTAAAGTTGCAGTTGAAAGGATATCCGAGTATGTGTTGGTAGTTACTAAAAGAATTATAGCTGTTATTGCCTTGTATTTATAGCCCTTGTTTCAGGTTTCATGATCCAAGTCTTAGTCCAATTTTTTCTTTTGGACATTTGCAATATTTACCAGTTGTGTTCTGTGTAGTCTGAATTTGCTTTCTGTAGTTGAGCAAACGTCTTAAAAAGTCATTTGTAATTTATTAAATTACTTTCTATGATGTTCTATAGAGCAAATGGAAGTTTAATTATTTTTTATTAAACATATTCTTTGACTACCCATGATGTCAGCCTGTGTACATGACAATACTTCACCTATAACAGGTATAGATTTTTCATTTTTATTTAATTTCATTGTTGGCCTGTAATGATTGTCGTAAAAAAGAAAAAGAAGAAAAGATCTTTGCCCTGGACCTTTAAAAACTCCAGAAAGTTTCAGAGGTACAACTAGCACCTTAAATGAATCCATTTAAGAAATCAGTAATTATTATTTTTTATCCCTGGACTTAAGAATATATCCTAACTCGTTGCCATTTTTTGTAGTGTTTTGTGGTAAACGCTTCCCCCTCCCAGAGAAAAAGAAATAATTTTAATAGAAGTTATATATTATGTATAAAGAAAAACTTAGTAGTGTATAATATCCTACAATATGTAAACCTTTTTAAAAAATTATTTTCTTCTAATTACGGAAGTAAAACAGTGGAGCCTCATTGTATATTCATATAACTTGTACACATTTAACTATACTTTCATGTTTAGAAAACCTTTTTCTTTTTCGTACAACATGACACGTAAACACAAGTCAATTACTTCATCTAGTGCTTGCCCAGAGGAACCATTAGATATTCCAGAGCTGGAGGAACAATCAGCTATGTTGGTTGTTTTTGAGAGACATTACACTATATAAAATGATATATTTGGTAATTTATGAACTATATCAGGGAAAGAATGATTTTTGACTACATGTAATTCACCTTATACAATAAATTTAGAACTTAATATCTACAAAAGTGCAGCGGTAGTACATAAACTGTTTAAAAATGCAGAAGAGCACAAACACTTGAGATATATATATCCACCGATATATGTTAATTTTTATATATAATCAGTACCATGTGAGGCATAATATTTAGTGTACTGCTCTTAATATATTGACCTATGTCAATTAGTATCTGCCAGTCTGATTTTTAATACATAGTATTGGTTCATACAGCTGTATTGTGATTGATTTAACCATCTTAGTAAAAGTGGACATTTGGGTTTATATATGCATTTTTGTACCCATTCCTAATTAATTCCTAGAAGTGAAAATACTTGCTCTGTTTTTGAGGATTTGGGCATAAATTGCCAAGATTACAATGAAGTTATTAGTACCAATATATGCTACCATTAGCAACATACGTTTTGTGCATGGGTGGGGGGGAGACACAAGGTAAATACGACTCTCCCATAATGCTGATACAACAAGAATCATTAATTTTGGGTCATTTTTCTTTGCATACACATTTTTAATAAGAATGGGGTCATACTATACATATCATTTTGCAACCTACTTTTTCACTTATTCTTTCAACATTATTAAATCTTCCACAACATTTTTAAGGGCTTTCTAAATTCCATTGTATAGGTGCATTATACTTTTTTTTAATCCTTTTTTGTCTTTCTTGTTTTTGTGCATTATAATTTAATATCCTATTGTTGAGCTTTTAGATCTTTTTCAGTTTTGGGCTATTTAAATAGTAATGTGTGTTACAGTTAAAAACATTTATGATTCATTGGAATAAAATTCCTGGTGTGAAATTGCTTTGTTCAAATTTTAAGACCAGAAAGATTGTTCGATTTTATACACCAATAGTGGAACATGAAACTACTGGACATTATAATTCATTTTAATATTTGTCAACCTTATAGTTATAAAATAGATATGTTTCATTTATATTTGATTACTAGTAATATAAGGTTTTTTCATATTTTTCATGAGGCCATTTTTATTTCTTATGTGGATAAACTGTTCATGTTCTTTGCCCCTTGTCTATTATAGAAAGTAAATATTTTTCCCAGTTTCCCTGTTAATTTTGCTTTTGCTTTCTTTTATTTTGTTTTTGAATGTGCAAGTGTTAGATTTTTATGTGATCCTTTCAGTCTTCCATCTTTTCTGGTTTTAGTTTTTAGTATTTTTCCATAGAAAAGTCTCCCCTTCCCCAAATTATCACCTATTTGCCTTTTTTCTTTTTTATGTTGTTGTTGTTTTTTTAATTAATGTCTTCATTGACTTGGAATTTATTTTGTATAATAAAGTATAAGATAGCTATCTTAGTGTTAAATAGTTAACTCAATGTCCCAGCATTTAGCCCTTAATACTAAGTGAACCCCAATAAGATTAACACCTGTCTTATCAAAACAATGGAGGACAGGAGACAGTGGGATGACATATTCAAAGTGCTGAAAGAATAGAGAAAACAAAGAATCTTGTATCAATCAAAACTATCTTTCAAAAATGAAGGCAAGGGGTGATGCCATTAACGTGGTGGCTTAAGTCATTGCCTGAGAAAGGCTCCCCAGAGATTTAGTGAATGAAAGGACAAATCCCACTTGCTTAGAACTCTGGAGGACAGTAGCAACTGGAGAAAGTCCACAAATGCTGAATCAAAGAAACAAAAATCTCAGGTAGGAGAATTCCATCCAGACTGCTGGTCAGTTCCCTTTCCCTGTCCCTCATTCAGTTCCCTGCAGCTTTGGAGTCACACTGAGGCAGAACAGCCCAGGTCCCTCCCACTGTGGACAGAGACCATACAGCAACTCCCAGCAGCAAGTTAGAACTCCACGGGACCTAATTCCACAGAGACCCAGGGCAGAACACAAGCTTCTGAAGAGTGTTGCATAGAAAAGGCCCCCACCAGGGGGTGGGGGGGGGCAGGAGAGAGATTGGCCAGATAGAAAGGCTGGTAAGAACTATTCTGTCCTTAATTCAGTTTCAGCTGGCTGGACCACCTAAATGCAAAATGGACATACTGAGTTGATCCCATCTGGCTCCACAGAGACAGGGAAGAAACCAGGCAGAAAAGCCTCACAGAAAAAAAATGAATGGCGTGGCTAATCAGAACTGCTTTAAGATAGGACAGGTCCCAGAACTGAAAAGTGCAAGGAAGACAGGAGTGCTGAGTGAGGGAGAAAAGTTAAACAAATCATAGAAGCTGGGGAGAATAGTCTGCATAAAAACAAGCACCTCAAGATACCTGGAGAAGGAACAGAGGAAAGAAAACTCTTTCTTGGAAATGAAACAATTTCACAAAAAGTGCAGTCTTAAAAATTGCACCACATATCCAGGGCAAGAATCAGGTTGAGAAGAGCTGAGAAAATACAAACAGTTAAACACAGGCTTTTCTGAAGTCCTAGAATAACTTAGACCAAGTGTCAAAAAGCCTTAACACAGAGCCAATCAACAATAAAACCCCAGACAAGAGGGAGAAACAGACTTTGAGAGTTAACTCATCAAGATAATCAGATGCCTAGACATCAGCAAAAAAATTACAAGCCATAGTGTGAAACAGGAAGGTATGGCTGAGTCAAGGGAGCATGAAAACATCAGAGGAGACTCAGAAATTGGAACAACTAATCAAAGATGTTCAAATCTCCTAAATTCAAGGAGATGAAGGAAAACATGCATAGAGATAAAGGATATTTAGAAGTCAATGTGTGGGCATAAAGAAAAATTTGAAAGTATAAAAGGAGACAATAGAAATTATGGGGATGAAAGGCAAAATAGCAGAGACTAAAAAGACACTAGAGACATACAACAGCAGTTTTGAATAGATAGAATCAGCAAACCAGAAGACAGGACAATCGAGATCATACAGTCAGAAGAACAGATAGATAAAATAATAGAAAAAAATAAAAAATTAAGTGACTCAGGGATTTGAATGACAGCACAAAGCATGCAAATATACGTATCGTGGGTGATCCAGAAGGAGAAGAGAAAGGGAAGGGGGCAGAAATAATATTTGAGGAAATAATGGCCAAAAACTTCCCAATTCTTATGAAAGATATAAATATATATGTCCAAGAAGCATAACAACTCCAAATAGAATAAATCCTAATAGACCTACTCTGAGACACATACTAATCAGAATGTCAAATGCCAATGATAGAATTCTGAAAGCTGCAACAAAAAAGCACTTCATCACATACAAGGGATCCTCAATAAGACTGTGTTGATTTCTCATCAGAAACCATAGATGTAAGAAGGCAGTGGCATTATATATTTAAGATACTGAAAGAGAAAATTGCTGACCAAAAATTCTTTTTTTTAAAAGGATTTATTTATTTATTTACTTTTATCCATTTTTAAACCCCTTTCCCCTGTTTTTGCTGTTTTTTTGTGTGTGTCCATTCGCTGGGCAATTCTCTATGTCTGTTTCTTGCTCTCTCTTCTCATCCTTCTCCAATCTTCACCAGAATTCAATTCTGGGAACCTCCGATGTGGGAGAGAGGTGTTCTGCCACCTGCGCCACCTTAGTTCCTGGTTTTTCGGCATGTCTCGTCTTGGCTCTCCCTTCTGTCACTCTCCTGTTACGTCATCATCTTGATGCATGGCTCAGTGGGGCCTGGCATGCCCATGGGGCCTGACGATGTGCCCGCTCACGGGGTCTGGCAGCCCATACACCTTCTATATTTTTCTTTATTTTACCGGGAGGTCCCAGGGATCAAACCCAGTTCCTTCCATATGGGAGACAGACGCCCAACCATTTGAGCCACATCCACCCCCCCAAAAAATTCTTTATCTGGCCAAACTGTCCTTCAAAAATGAGGGAGAGTTTAAAATATTCACAGATATATGGAAACAGAGAGTTCATTAACAAGACATCTGCCCTATAAGAATTACTAAAGGGAGTTCTGCAGATTGAAAGGAAAAGACAGGGAAGAGTGGCTTGAGAGTAGTGTCTTCATCACTAAAGGTAAAAAAATGGTAAATGCAAAACCCAATAATACTGTATCCTTATTATATAACTCTACTCTTTAATTCATATAAGAATCAATACAATTGAACAAGAAAAAGGCATATTTCCTGATAACATATGTAAAATATAAATTAGTAAAGTCAGACAAAAACTACATAAAGAGAGGAAACAGTGGGATATGGGAATAGAGAACATGTATGCTATTGAAGCTAAATTGGTATCTTTTCAAATTAGCAGGTTATAGATGTAGGTTGTGAAATAGAAACCCGAGGGTATCCAAAAAGAAAGTATTTTTAAAATATACAGACAGAAATGAGAAAGTGATCAGTCAGATATATTACAAAAGACCAACTATACAGAAGAGGAGGCTTCAAAAATGGAAAAGAAAGACCAAAAAAAAAAGTATGACATATAAAAACCAAAGGACCAACAGGCTACAGTAATAGCATTGACTGTTAATGGATTAAACTTCCCAATCAAAAGACAAAGGTTGGCAGAATGGATAAAAAAGCATGATCCAAATATATGCTGTTTACAAGAGACTCGCCTTAGACTCAAAGACACAATAAGATTGAAAGTTAAAGGATGGAAAAAGAAATTCCATGTAAATAGTAACCAAAAATGAGCTAGGGTAGCTATACTAATATTGGTCAAAAGCTATTATAAGAGACAAGGACACTATGTGTTAATAAAAGGGGCAATACACCAAGAAGAATAACAATCATAAATATATATGCTTCTAACCAAGGTGCCCCAAAATACATGAAGCAAACACCAGCAAAACTGAAGGGAGAAATAGACACTTCTACAACAACAGTTGAAGACTTCAATACACCATTCTCATCAACAGATAGAACATCTAAAAGAAAGATCAATAAGGAAACAGAGAACTTAAATAATATCATAAATGAACCTAACCTATATATAGAACATTGCACCCCAAAAAAGCAGTATATACATTCTTCCCAAGTACACATGGGTCATTCTCCAGGATAGACCACATGTTGGGTTACAAAACAAATCTCAATAAATTTAGAAAGATTTAGAAAGACTTAGAAAGATTTAGAAAATTAGAAAGATTGGGACAGAACAGTTTCTTCAACAAATGGTGCTGGGAAAACTGTATATCCATAACCAAAAGAATGAAAGAGAACCCCTATCTCACTCCCTATATAACTCTTTAGATTCTAGAATCAACTCTAAAATGGTTCAAAGACCTAAACATAAAAGCCAGGACCATAAAAGTCCTAGAAGATAATGTAGGGAAACATCTGCAAGACCTTGCAGTAGGTGGGGGACTCTTAAACTTTACACCCAAAGCACAAGCAACAAAAGAAAAAGTAGATAAATAGGACCTCCTCAAAAGTAAACACTTCTGCACCTCAAAGGACTTTATAAAGAGGGTAAAAAGGCAGCCTACTTAATGGGAGAAAATATTTGGAAATCATACACCCAACAAGGGTCTAAAATGCATGATATAAAAAGACATACTGCAATTCAGCAATAAAAGACAAAGGACCCAATTAAAAAATGGGCAAAAGACCTGAATAGACATTTTTCTAAAGAAATACAAATGAAAAAATTGCCCAGCATCACTGTCTATTAGGGAAATGCAAATCAAAGCTACAATGAGATATCATTTCATACCCAATAGAACAGCCACTATTAACAAAACAGAAAACTACAAGTGTTGAGAGGATGTGGAGAGATATGAACACTTGTTCATTGTTTAATGTAGAATGGTACAGCAATTGTGGAAGTCTGTTTGGCAGATCCTAAGGAAGTTAGGTATAGATTTGCCATGTGATCTGGCAAAACGCTACACCAGAAGAACTGAGAGCAGTGACACGAACAGATATTTGTACACCAATGTTCAAACTGACATTATTCATAATTGCCAAAAGATGGAAACAACCCAGGTGTCCATCAACTGATGAATGGATAAACAACCTGTGGTATATAAACACAGGACTATTATTGAGCTATAAGAAGAAATGAAGTCATGAAGTATATGACAACATGGATAAAGCTGGAAGACATTATGTTGAGTGAAGAAAGCCAGATACAAAAGGACCAATATTGTATAATTTCACTATTATGAACTAAATATAATATCATAGAGTTAATAGCTAGAATATAAGTCACCAGAGAAAAGGATTTGTTTAGAGAATGGAAAGCTCAGGTTTCATCTGTGCAGAATTGGTAAAAAGTTGTTTGGAAATGAATAGAAATGGTGAATGCACATCATAGGATTTGTAATTAGTAGTGATAATATATGGGTATAATAGTGGGGTTTTTTGTTCTTGATTTTTTTTTCTTCTTTTTTGAGTAATGAAAATGCTCTAATATTTATTAAAGTGATGAATGTACAACTCAGTGATTATACCAAATCCCACTGATTGTACACTTTAGATAAATTATATGGTATATGAACAAAAAATAAATAAATAATAGGGTGGGTTAGGGGAAAAACACACCAAATATAAGATATGGACAAGAGTTAGTAGTAATATTTTGACAATCCTCTTTCATAATTTGTTACAAGTGTTTCACAAAAATGCAAGGTATTTGTGGTGGGCTGATGTATGGGAGCCCTGTATGATGTTATGCATGTTTGTTTTGTAAATTCACAACTTTTTCTCTACACTTATTCTTTATGTATGTTCATGTATGAATGATATACTTCAGTAAATGGTTTTTGAAATGAAAAAAAAAAAAAGGCATTCCAAAATAGACAAAAGCTGAGGAAGTTTTTCTGCAGGTTGAAAAGAAAGGCCACTAGACAATTGACTGAAACCACATGAAGAAATAAAGATCTCTGGTAAAGATAATGAAATACTAAATTTAAATACCAGTACTATTGTATATTTTATTTGTAATTCCACTTTTTACTAACTACAGGATCTAAAAGTCAAATGCATAAAATACAATAATAAATCAATGGTTTGGGACTCTGAATATATAACTATGTAATTTGTGACAAGAACCACATTAATGTGGGGGGACAGAAGGGTAAAGGAGCATAATTTTTGCATTCTATTAAAGTTGTTAAGTTGTATCAAAGAAATCAAGGTTCTGGGAAGATGGTGTTAGAGTAGGCAAGCAAGTCTCAACTCTCTCACACAAAAAAATATAAACAAGGGAGAAAGGGCCAAAACCTTTCCAAGGGACCTGCTTTGTGGGTGAGCAGACCAGGACAGTGCTGTGCAACCCCTAGGAGGGCGAGGGACAAGGAGATGAAGAACCCGAAACAACAAACATGAGTTACTAAACATCTTCAGTGGCTGGGAAGGGAACCCAACCCCTACCCTCAAGATATTAAGCCTGGATCAAACCCCTGGCTCACTGCAGCCAACTGAGAGAGGAACAGAATTCTTCCTCCCTGCCAGCTGTTACAAGGGAAGGGGGAGAGTGTTGGAGGGTGGAGAATAGTTTCTCCTCAGTGAATTCAGCCAGCAGAGCCTGCTTTGAATCTGGCTCTGCCCAGACCAGGAACACAGGCAAACAAAGGTTGAAAGAAACACCTCCATGGAAAGGTCCACTAAGGATTGCCACCTACTGACTGGCTAAGAAACTGCAAGGACAAAAGCTGCTTTTAGTTTCTCTTAACCTGAACTCCTGAGAGAAAATCTGAGTCCCTGACCCGATTTTGATAAATTAAGCTGGGCAATTTTGATGGCTCAAAATAAGTTGAACTAAAAATCTAAGAAGAGCTGTGGGAAAAAAAACCACTAGGCAAGAGCGAGAAACTGGCCATCAGATTAAATTCACCAAAGTATTTCAATGCCTAGACATCAGAAAAAAATTACAAGCCATACTGGAAACAGGAAGAGATGGTCCAGCCAAACGAACAAACCAAATATCCTGATGAGAGATAGTATTTAAGATAAGCAATCAATGATAATCACACAAATCTCCTAAATCAATTCAGAAAACTGGAGGAAGAAATAACTAAAGAGATAAAGGATATTAAGAAGACACTAGGGGTTGGGGTGGATGTGGCTCAAATGGTTGGACATCCATCTCCCATACGGAGGGACCTGGGTTCGATCCCTGGGACCTCCCAGTAAAAAGAAAAAGAAAAATATAGAAGGCGCAAGACACCAGGTCCTGTGAGTGGGTGCGCTGCCAGGCCCTGTGTGCAGGTGCACTGTCAGGCCTCGTGCATGGGTGCGCCGTCAGGCCCTGCCGAGCCACAGAACAAGATGATGATGTAACAGGAGAGTGACACAAGGGAGAGCCAAGACAAGATGTGCCAAAAAAACAAGAACCAAGGTGGCTCAGGAGGTAGGGCACCTCTCTCCCACATCGGAGGTTCCCAGGATCGAATCCCAGTGAAGACAGGAGGAGAAGGATGAGAAGAGAGGGCAGGAAACAGACACAGGAAATTGCCCAGCAAACGGACACAAAAACAGCAAAAAAATGGGGGTGGGGGGGTAAAAAGGGATAAAAGTAAAATAAATAAGTAAGTCTTAAAAAATAAAAATAAAAATAAAAAGACACTGGGTGAGCATAAAGAACAATTTGAAAGCCTGAAAAGTAAAGTAACAGAGTTTATGGGAATGAAAGACACTATGGATGAGATTAAAAATACATTAGCGGTACATAAAAGCAGATTGGAATTGCTCAAAAACAGAATTGGTGATTTCAATGACATAACATCTGAACTGGAAAAGACAGGAGAAGAGAAAGAGAAAAGAACAGAAAAAATGGAACAGGGTCTCGGGGAATTGAATGACAATGTGAAACACACAAACATATGTGTTATCAATGTCCTAGAAGGAGAAGAAAATGGAAAAGGGGCAGAAAGAATATTTGAGGAAATAATGACCAAAAACATCCCAACCAGCATGAAAGACATAAATATCAATATCCAAAAAAGACAATATACCCCAAACAGAATAAATCCAAAGATACCTACTCCGAGACACCTACTATCTAGAATGACAAATATCTGAGATAAAGAGAGGATTATGAAAGCAGCAAGAGAAAAACAAGGCATCACATACAAGGGGATCTCAATAACATTACGTTCCTCTTATCAGGAACCATGAAGGCAAGGAGAAATTGGTATGATGTATTTAAGGTACTGAAAGAGAAAAACTGTCAGCCAAGAATTCTATAGCTGACAAAACTGTCCTTCAAAAATGAGAGTGAGTTTAAAGTCTTCACGGACAAACAAAACTGAAAGAGTATGCTACCAAAAGAACAGAATTACAGAGATACTAAAGAGAGTGCTGCAGCCTGAAAGGAAAATCAAGGGTGAGAGAATTGGAGAAGAGTATAGAAATGAAGATTATTAGTAAGGGTAACTTAAAGGGTAAAAAGACAGACAATATTAAGATATGACAATAGAAAGCCAAAGGACAAAATGGATTTAGTAAGTAATGCCTTTACAGTAATAACATTGAATGTTAATAGCTTGAACTCCCCAATCAAAAGATATAGACTGACAGATTGGATTTAAAAAGTATGAGCCAGTTATATGCTGTCTACTAGAGACTCACCTTATACATAAGGATGCAACCACATTAAAAGTGAAAGGTTGGAAAAAAATATTCCACACAAATAGTAACCAAAAAAGAGCTGGAGTAGCAATACTAATATTGGACAAAATAGGTTTTAAATGCAAAAGTGTTATAAGGGATGAGGAATGTTGCTATATATTAATAAAAGGGGCAACTCATCAAGAAAAAATAACTATATTATTATATATTTATGCATCCAACCTGGGTGCCCAAGATAAATGAGGCCCACACTAGCAAACTGAAGAGAAAAATAGACATCTCTCTACAATAATAGTTGGAGACTTCAATACACCAGTCTCAGCATTGGATAGAACATCTGGACAGAGGATAAATAAAGAAACAGAGGGTTTGAATAATATGATAAATGAACTAGACCTAGCAGACATTTATAGAGCACTATACCCCCAAAAGACCAGGATATGCATTCCTGTCAAGCACTCATGGATCCTGTTTCAAGATAAAAAATGTATTGGGTCACAAGACAGGTCTCAATAAATTTAAAAATATTAAAATTATACAAAACATTTTCTCTGATCATAACGGAATGAAGCGGGAAATCAATAATGGATGGAAAAGGGGGAAATTCATAAATATATGGAGATTAAACAACACACTTTTAAATAATCAGTGGGTCAGAGAAGAAGTTGCAAGAGAGCTTGGTAAATTTCTTGAGAAATGAAAATGAGAACACAACATATCAAAACCTACGCGATTAAAAATAATTAAAAAAAATTTTTTTTAAATATGGCACACTGCAAAGGCAGTGCTAAGAATGAAATTTATACCACTTAATGCTTACATTAAAAAAGAAGAAAGAACTAAAATTGAAGATTTAACTGCACACAGTTCCTAAGGAAGTTTAATACAGATTTGCCAGGTGACCTGGCAATACCAATACTTGGTATATACCCAGAAAAACTGAGAGCTGCACACCAATGTTCATAGCTGAGTTATGCACAACTGCCAAAACATGGAAACAGTGCAGGTGTCCATCAACTGATGAATGGATAAACAAATTGTGGTGTATACACGTGATAGAGTATTATTCAGCTGTAAGAAGCAATAAGTCGTGAAGCATATGACAGCATGGATAAACCTGGAGGACATTGTGTGAGTGAAGCAAGCCAGACACAAAAGGTCAAACACTGTATGACTGTGCTATTATGAAGTAAATATATTGTGTAAACTCATGGAGTTAATAATTAGAATATAGGTCACCAGAAAATACAATGAGGGTAGAGAATGGAAAGCTGAGGGTTAATCTGTACAGAATTGGTAAAAAGGTAGTTTGTAAATCTTTGGAAATGAATAAAAATAGTGAAAGCACATCATAGTGTTTGTAACTAGCAGCGCTATGATATGGCTATGACAGGGAAAGTCTAAGAACATGAATATTACTAGAGGAAAGTTAAATAATGTAACATGAGACTGTATAACAGTGAAACCTCATGTGAAATATGAATATGAGTATTTTTGTATATAAAATTAGACTGTTTTTACAAAATATAAATACAAATAAACTAGAGAGAGGAAACAGAATAGCAGCTATGTACAGAAGGAGAAGCATAGAGAGATTGAGAGGTGATGAGTTTTGGTGTTTTTTTTTATTTTTCTTATAATTGGAATAAGGAAAATGCGCTAATAATAATTGTAGTGATGAATGCACAACTATGTGATTATACCAAACACCATTTATTGTACACCTTGTATGGATTTATGCTTTATTAATATGTATCAATAAAATTGATTTGTTTGGAATATATGCTGCCCGGTGTAACAGAGTTAGGCTTGTTTATAGTTTCCCTACACGTGGCTCTTCTGCCCCTTTTAGTTGAACCTATAATTAGCACTATATTTGTTAAATATATGTCTCAGAGACTTAAATCTTTGGTCTATTCATATGTCAGTTGAACCCTGAATCTCAGCAGAGTTGCAACACCTACGCACTAGTTCATCGGACTCCCCCAGGACAACTAACAGAAGGGTGATGATGGACAACGCCCATCCCAGAAAGTGGAGAGTTTCTGCAACTGAAAACAATATGGTTCCACCCATTTGCCCTGTGGGATCTAAGGCCCTTCCAATCGGAGGCAGGGTGGGTGGGCATCACCATCCAAAAATCGTCAAGATTGAGGAATGAACAAACATAAGGGGGAAAGCAACTATGGACTAAAGTAGACTTATTATTATTCTAGCAATGAAAGAACTTGTATCATTGATGTAAAGGCAGTGGCCACCAGAGGTTCTGAGGGGGAGAGGGAAGAATAGGCGTAACATTGGGGCATTTTTGGGACATTGGGTTTGTCCTGCATGACATTGCAATGACAGATACAGGCCATTATATATTTTGTCAAAACCTAAAATATTGTGCGGGGCAAAGTGTAAACTATAGTGTAAACTATAGTCCTTGGTTAGTACAATGATTCAATATGTGTTCATCAATTGTAACAAATGTACCACCCTAATGAGAGATGTTGTTAATGTGGGAAAGTGTGGGAGGGGGAGGGAGTGGGGTATATGGGAATCCCCTATATAGATATATTCTTTAAAGATTTATTTTATTTATTTATTCACACACACACCCCCCGATGTTTTGCACTCACTGTCTGCTCTCTGTGTCCATTTGTCGTGTGCTCTTTGTCTGCCAGTCTTCTCTTTAGGAGGCACTGGGAACCGAACTTGGGACCTCCCATGGGGTAGGTGGGAGCTCAATCTAAAGCTTCTTTAAAAATAAAAAATAATATTTTTAAAAAAGCATGCAAGATTCTTATAGATTTAGGGTAAATTTAAGCCCCATGTTAACCACAAAGAAAATATCAGAGAATGTGCAAACTCATAGAGACAGAAAGTAGACAGGTAACCAGGGCATGGGCGGGGGGCAATGGCAGTGGTGAGCTAATGCAAAATGAGTGTGGAGTTTGGGTGAAGGGAAAGTTCTAGTAATAGATGGTGGTGAATGTGATTACTCCTACCGAATGCTTGAGAGGGTTTGGGATGGGAAGATTTATGTTGATATATGTTTCCACAATTTAAAAAAGAGAGAGAGAGAGAGAAACTAAGGAGATGATGACATTTAAATGCAATAAAGGGTTATGGATGGGTTTTAAGAATGGAGGAGAAGAGGCTCCAAAGGATATTTTGGGACATAGGAAAAATTGGAATATAGTAGGTAAGCTTTATATCAATATTAAATTTTTAGCTTGATAACTGTACTTCAGGTGATTACAAAAGTGAATATTCTTGTTAATAGGAAATGTACATGAAAGTATTATGTGTTCAACGAGTATGATGTGTGCAACCTCCCCTTAAATGTTCAGTAGATAGGTAGGTAGGTAGGTAGATAGATAGATAGATAGATAGATAGATAGATAGATAGATAGAAGCGAGGAGGGAAGGAGGGACGAAAGGAAGGGAGGGAAGGAGGGAAAGAGAGAGAGAAAGAAAGGGAGAGAGAAGGGACGGACGGAGGAAAGAAAAAGAGAACACGGCAAAAGTGGGAAAAGTTAAAATTGGTGGATCTGCGTATCTGGGTGGGGTTATGTTGGAGTTATCTGTCTGGGGTTTGTATTATATTTGCAGCTGTCCTCTAAGTTTGAAATTACTTCAAAATAAAAAGTTTTTTTTTTTAAATGAAGGCAAAATAAAGTCATTCCCAGATAAAAACTGACAAAATTTGCTGCTAGAAGAACCACCATACAATAAATACCAGAGTAAATTCTTTAGGCTGAAAGCAAGTGACATCAGATAGTAATTCAAATCCACTTTTTAAAACAATAACTCCAGTAAAGGTAATTATATAGGTAATTATAAAAGGCAGTATAATCTTTTTTTTTTAATTTAAAAAAAATACACAACTACCAAAATGTCCCTGTAATAGACAGCAATGGGGCATTCACCATACATTACCTGAAAAATACAGCTAAAGAAAGGAGTCTGTTGAGTATTTAATTTTCAGATTTGTGCTTGACTCCCTGTTGAATGGCTTTAAGTTGATATATAATGAGTGAGAGGTAGAGTACCAAGTGTAAGTCCCAAGTATAAGTAATTATGTAGTAATTATGTAGGTAATTCATCTCCTTTCTTCTCTGAACTGATTTAATAAAACAATTGTATAAATCAGTATGCCCATAATTGTGTTGTTGACCCTATAATATATAGACATATATTTGGAAATAACAGCAAAAAGTAGGCCAGTGGGATCAAAGCTGAATTGGAGTAAGGAAATGACACCCAAGGGTACTCAAATCCACAGAAACAAATGAAGAGTATTAGAAAAGGCAAATAAGAAGGTTAATATTGCAAACTCCATAAATGTATACTTTCTCTCCTTTCTTCTCTCATCTTTAAAACTATTTAAAAGTATGTAAAGTAATAATTATAACATATCACGTATTGGTGGGTTTTTAGCATATATAGATTTAATTTGTATAACAAAAAATGGCACAAAAAGAGGAAAAAGGAAACAGAGTTATTTAGGAATAACATTTCTATATCTCACTGGAATTAAGTTAATATAAATCTGAAGTAGATTCTGGTAAGTTAAGATGTATATTGTAAGCCCTAGAAAACACACTAATAGCTCAAAAATATATTGGAAAAAACCACTAAAGAAATTGAAATGTTACCCAAGAAAATATTCACAAAATGGAGGAAAAAAAAAGGAGCAGAGAAGGAAAAAAGATCTGAGACCTTTAGAAAACATAAAATGGTACACATAAATCCATCCTGTCAACAATAATTTGAAATGAAAATGAATTAATCAATCCAACCAAAAGACAGAGAGTGTCACACTGGATTTAAAAAAAGAAGATCCCACTATCCCACAGAATCAATCATAGACCTAAATGTAAGAGCTAAAAGTATAAAACTCTGAGAAGAAATCATTGAAATAAAGCTTTGTGATCTTGAGCTAAGCAAAACCTTCTTGGATAAGACACCAAAAGCATGAGCAATAAAAGAGAAAAATTAGTTAATTGGACTTCATCAAAATTAATATCTTTAGTGCTTCAAAGGGCACCGTCAAGAAAGTGAAAAGACAACATGCAGAATGGGGGGAAATATTTGCAAATCATATATCTGTTAAGGGACTTGTATCTAGAATATATAAAGAATGCTTACTACTCAACAATAAACAGACACACCCAATTGAAAATGGGAAAGGTACCTGAACAGACGTTACTCCAGAAAAGATGTTCTAATGCCCAATAATTACATGAAAAGATGCTCAGCATCATTAGTCATTAGAGAAATGCAAATCAAAGCCAAAATGAGATGCCACTTCACACCCATTAGGATGGCTTTAATTTAAAAAAGACATATAATATCAAGTATTGGCAAGGATGTAGAGAAATTAGAACTCTCATACATTGCTGATGGGAATGGAAAATGGTGCAGCCACTTTGGAAGACTGTTGTGCACTTCCTCAAAATACTAAACATGGTGTTAACATAAGACCCAGCAATTCCAATCCTAGGTATATACCCAAAGAAATGAAAACATATGTCCATTCAAATACTTGTAGGCAAATGTTCATAGCCATGTAATTCATAATAGTCATAAATGGAAACAACTCAAATGTCCATTAACTAATAATGGGTAAATAAATTGCGGTGTATCCATACAGCGGAATATTAATGGCAATTTAAAAAGAATGAAGTATTGTTCCCTGCCACCACATGGGTGAACCTTGGA
Source organism: Cabassous unicinctus (assembly GCA_029593785.1). Taxonomy (NCBI): domain Eukaryota; kingdom Metazoa; phylum Chordata; class Mammalia; order Cingulata; family Chlamyphoridae; genus Cabassous; species Cabassous unicinctus. The sequence continues at coordinate 22,602 of JAQZBX010007850.1, read as the reverse complement.
AACATTATGTTAAGTGAAAGAAGCCTGCCACAAAAGACCACATTTTGTATGATTCCATCTATATGAAATGTCCAGAAGAAACAAATCTATAGAGACAGAAAGTAGATTAGTCACTGGCTAGACATGGGGCAAATGCAGAGTGACTGCTAATGTGTATAATGTGAAAATGTTCTAAAATAGATTGTAGTGATGGTTACATACACTAAAAACCACCGAATTGGATGTTTTAAATGGGTGGGTTTTATGGTGTGTAGATTATATCTCAAATTGTTTAAAAAAAAAAAAAAAACTAACAGAAGGTACAATCTAGAAACACAATGTAAAATCTTTTGAACTTTAATAAAAACCCGTTCCTTCCACTATCGTATCTCTATAAGCCTGGTCGGTGGAGTTCCTAAGGAAGTGTGGAAACCTCTTACTGCTCTCCAGACCCCTATTTGCTGATCCGTGAGGTTCAGACTGGCTAGCAGCTCCTGCTACTAAGGGCAATGCCTGAGAAGCAAATGGAAAAGCAAGAGTTCTGTAACCTGTTTTCCTCCACTGTGCATTTAATCCAGTCTCTGGAGTTAAATACTTTTTTTTGTTTTTGTTTTTGCTGGAGAAGTTGTTGGGTTTACAGAAGAATCATGCATAAAATACAGGGTTCCCTGATACCATACTATTATTAATACTTTCCATTAGTGTGGTACATATGCTACAATTAATGATAGCACATTTTGATAATTATACTATAAAATATAGACCATGGTTTACCTTAGGGTTCACTGTTTCTGTTGTTCCATCCCATGGATTTTTTTTTTTTTTTAATTGTTATTCTAGTAACATATATACAACCTAAAATTTCCCTTTTAAGCACATTCAAATACATACTTCAGTGCTGTTAATTATGTTTACACTGTTGTGCTATCATCACCACTATCCATTAACAAAACTTTTTTTTGGCATATAGAGATCCAGTATTCCCAGGACCATTTGTTAAAGGGACTATTCTTTAGCAAGTGAGTGTTCTTTGCCACCTTGAGTTGCCTGTATATGTGAGGGCTGAATTATGAACTCTCAGTTCAATTCCATAGTTCTATATGTCTGTCCTTGTGCCAGTACCATGCTGTTTTGTTAACTGTGCCGTTATAATAAGTTTTAAGATTGGAAAGTGTAATTCTTCCAATTTTGTTCTTCTTTGTCATGATGGCTTTGGATATTCCAGAACCCTTACACTTCCATATAAATTTGATGATTGGCTTTTCCATTTCTGCAAAGAAAGCTGTTGGAATTTTGATTGGGATTGCATTGGATCTATAAATTACTTTGGGTAAAATTGACATCTTAACAATATTTAATCTTCCAATCCATGAACACAGTATGTCCTTCCATTTATTTAGGTCCTCTATGATTTCTTTTAGTTTTGCAGTTTTCGGTGTACAGGTACTTTACATCCTTGGTTAGATTTATTCCTAGGTATTTGATTCTCTTCGCTGCTATTGTAAGTAGAATGTTTTTTCTTGATTGGCTCCTCAGATTGCTTATTACTAGTATATAGAAACACTACTGATTTTTTTGTTGTTGATCTTGTACTCTACCACTTTGCTGAATTCATTCGTTAGCTCGAAGAATTTTGTTGTGGATTGTTCAGGATATTCTGTATCTAGGATCATATCATCAGCAAATAGGGAAAGGTTTCCTTCTTCCTTTCTTATTTGGGTGCCTTTTATTTCTCTTTCTTGCCTAATTGCTTTGACTAGAACTTCCAGTACAATATTGAATAATAGTGGTGACAGTGGACATCGTTGTCTTGTTCCTGATTTTAGAGGGAAAGTATTTTACCATTAAGTATGATGTTAGCTGTGCGCTTTTCATATACGCCCTTTATCATGTTAAGAAAGTTCCCTTATATTACTAGTGTTCTAAGTGTTTTTATCCAGAAAGGGTGCTGGATATTGTCGAATGCTTTTTCTGCAACAATTGAGACGATATCTGGTTTTTCTTCCTTCATTCAGTTAATGTTGTGTATTACATTAATTTTCTTTTCTTGTGGCATCTTTATGGGGCTTTGGTATGAGAATCATGTTGGCCTTGTAGAATAAATTAGGGAATATTCCCTCCTCTTCAATTTTTGGAGTGTTTGAGCAGGATTGGTATTCATTCTTCTTGGAAAGTTTGATAAGTCCTCTGTGAAGCCACCTGTCCTGGGCTTTTCTTCATTGAGAGGCTTTTTATTACTGATTCAAACTCTTTTCTAGTTATTGGTTTGTTGAGATATTATATTTCTTCTTGAGTCAGTGTAGGCACTTTGTATGTTTCTAGGAATTTTTCCATTTCATCTAGTTTGTCTACTTTGTTGATGTACAATTGTTCGTAGAACCCATTTATAGTCCTTTTTTATTTCTGTGATGTCAATAGTAATGTCCCTCTTTTCATTTTTTATTTTATTTATTTGTATCCTCTTTTTTTTCATCTGTCTAGTTAAATATTTGTCAATTTTATTGATCTTTTCAAAAACCCAACCCTTGGGTTTCTCACCTTGTAGCATGTCCACAACCCATGTCTCGGGCTGTGTTCTTATCTCTTTTTTTATTTCTTAATAAACTCTTTACTCCCTTTCCTACTGTATTAGTCAGCCAAAAAGGGGTGCTCATGAAAAGTACCAGAAATCTGTTGACTTTTATAAAGGGTGTTTATTTGGGGTAGAAGCTTACAGCTACAAGGCCCTGAAGAGTTCAACTCAAGGTACCATAAGAGGTACTTTCTCACCAAACGTCTGTTGCCATGTGTTGAAGCAAGATGGCTGCTAATATCTATGAGGGTTCAGCCTTCCTCTTTCCTCTTAAGGTTCTGTGGGCACAGCTTCTTCCAATCTCAGCTATAAACTGGCATAAGGCTCATCTCTCAGGGCTTCTCAGCTACTCTGGTCTCTATAAAAGTTCAGCTGTAAACTATCAGGCAAATGTCTCATCTCTCCCTGGGGCTCCAGTGTCAAAACCAAGTTCTCTCCTCTGCCGTGCCTTTTGCTGTGTTTTACTTCTCTGTATTCTTGATTGAGCATCCGTTTATATAGCCCACCAAGGGGGCAGGGACTCAGCCCTGCATGCCCTAATGACATGATTAAATTAAAGCCCTAATCTTGACTTAATAAAGTAAAAGTGAAACCTCCTAATTTACTACAAAGAGGTATCATGCCCAGAGGAACAGACCAGTTTACAAACAATCAATATCTCTTTTTGGAATTCATAAATAATATCAAACTGCCACACCTACCCTATGACGTGTACTTAAATTCTCTTATGTGTTATAGCCAAGAACCTAGATGCCCAGAACCCAGAGTATTCCACTAACATATTTGGAGAGCTAAGCCAGGAGACAAAGAGGCAGGTAACTCTCCCAGACACCCAGTGAAGACTGATGAGTCTAAACTTTTCATTAAAGCCTGTCTGTGCCCTCTTTTGTTTTATTAGCAACCTGGGCCATGGCCAGAGGTTTGTTCCTTACTCAGCTCCCAGGAGACCCGGAGATTCCTGTTAATCCATTACCTCCAGGGCCCCTGAGGCTGTTTGCCTGTAAGCTGCAGATCAATCTCTGCTTCTTAATGTGCCTGTTATTGTCTGGTTTAACTGCAAACTCAGTTCCAGGCAGTGGCCTCTCTCACGACCAACCTTTCTAAGATCTCTGCAAGAGTAAGCCAAAAGAAAGGTTTCAAACCAGTCCCTCATCTAGGGAGAAAATTCAGCTTGACAGCTTCAGTCTGGAACCTAGGTCCAGATGTCTCCCAAGTCCTAGTTATCCCCAGGGACACCCGGGGCATAGGCTCTGCAATTTTTTGGATGTTGGGAACCAGAGCAGCAGCTCCAAACATCCCCCAAGACTTAAGTGGCTTGGGCACTTTCATTTGGAGGCTAAAAGTTCAGTCAGGCCGGGATCTGGGACAACGGATCAGCTGACAGACTTTTTTTCCATTTCTCCTTAGAACAATGGGCATAGCCTCTAGCATTCTAGCAAACTCCCATTGGGGTGTCTTCCCAGTAATTGGGACAACCTGCCTACTGATGGTATAAAAGGAAGAGGCTAATCTTTTCCTGTTACATCATGTAGTCACAGTACTGCTAAGAGTGTCCTCTGTATGGGACCCTGAATTCCAGTTAAACCTGTATAAAGATGGAAGGAGGGGAAAGGTAGATCTGAGGGTCAGAGACCATGTGGTCACATGTCTCCTTAAAGAGATGAGGATGTGCACTACCAAATCGATTTTAATAAGCTCAGGGGAATTACTCAGAGGCAGCACAAAAACTGAACTTTATTTCAAGGAAAGCTGGTAGAGGCAATTAAAAATACCCTCTGATAATTCTTGACTCTCGGGGAGGACAGATCCTCCTAGGGACTCACTTTATTAGCTAGTCTGCCTCAGATATCCATAAGAAGCTGCAAAAAAGTTTTCCTGGGCCTCCAAACTTCCATTAACTCCCTTTTAGAAACAAACTTCTCAGTTTTCAACAATCAAGACCATGCTGCCAAGATGGAGAAGGTAAGGAGTGGCAGACATGGGGCCCAGGATAGGCTCACCTTTTAGCTGCCACCATTAAAGTCACCATCACCTCAAGGCCACCCGAATCCAGGCTCCATGTCAGCAGGAACCTGGCCCCAAGCTGCCTCAACATCTGGACCACCAGGGCTGTGCCCCAAGGGAGGATGAAGGGACCTGAAGCCATGCAGCAACCATCAACCAGGAGGAGCCTCAGGTGACCCTTGATGTGACAGTAAGATCATTAATTTCTTAATAAACATGGGAGCCACTTTATGCATTCCTAGCCTGCCACTCCAGATATCTCTAGCCTCAGTTGTGCCTAATAACGGGAGTGAATGGGGAATCAAGATCTAGGCCATGGGAAGCAGATATGGCTCATCCAGTTGGGCACTCACCTACCACATGCGAGGTCCTGGGTTTGGGTCCTGGTGCCTCCTAAAAGAAGATGAGCAGATGCCACCCCTGCCACAATGAGCTAGATGCCACCCCTGCCACAAAAAGCAGATGCCACAAGCCAGCAGATGCCACAGCTTATAGGGAGTGGATGTGACTCAGGCAGTTGGGCACTTGCCTCTCATTTGGGAGGTCCAGGGTTCAGTTTCTGATGCCTCCTGGAGAAGGTGAACAAGCAATGAGCAGACAGATGAGAGAACCATCTGGGGGAGGAGGGATAAATAAAGTAAATAAATAAAAGTTTTTGGAAAAAAGATCTAGGCTGTTTACTAAACCTCTCCCCTGTAGACTAAGGAACCTCCTCATATCCATCAATTAAGATTAAAAAGTTCCTGGAGAATGGCTTCCATCAAGTCTTTCCCTATGCTAAGTAAGTGTGTAAAATTTCTTTCTTCTGTTCTAATCCTTGCTTACTTTAACTTTGTTAGTCTGTTTGTGCGTAGGAACTCATAAATCAGATTTGGGGTTTTCCTGTTACAAATTGGATAACAGTGAAAGGTAACCTGAAAATTAGTCTTTAAATCTCAAGACTATCTTGCAATTGAATTTGATGTATAAAAGAAATCAAAAGTGGAATTAGTTTAACTGCTGGAAAAGCAGAAAAACTTAGCAAGTTTTAGTTGCTTAGTTAATAAATGAAAGTGCCCAATTTGTTTTTAAGTGGAAACTTACTAGAAACTGTAACTAAGAATTAAGATAATTATATAGATGCCTTTACATTATAAAACAGCAAGAGCTGAAACTGCTATAACTAGGTGGATTTGGCCTAGACCTACTATTGTAATGATAATCTTAGACTAATTTACTTTTGTTTATGGTTACTTCAGTTCTAGCCTCACCCTTGTGTATGCCTGATATAGTAATGGTAATTATGGTTATTTTGAGACTAGCTTCTCCCCTAGACCTAATATTGTGATGGTAATTCTAAATTAAACTTACCTTTGTTTATAGTTATTTCAAGTCAAGCCTCACACTCCCTTATGCTTGTTATTGTGATGGTAATTCTAAACAGTTTGCCTTTACTTATGTTTACTTATAGGAAGTTGTAAAAAGCATTTTCTAAACTGAAGTATTTAAATGGCTAATTCTAGGAAGCCATTATTAATTGGAAACCTAAACTGATATTGATAACAAAGTAACTTCATAACAGGAAAACCCTGTCCAGAGGCCACCTCAATCTGCATATTAAAGTGGTGCTAAAGGAAAGATAACTTTGATTACATTGAGAATTTTAGGTTTTCAAAAAATAATGGAGAAAGTAGTTTTTCCTGTACTGCTAAAGTAAAATACCTGTTAATTAATGTAATCATGGTAAAGATGTAAAAGTAAAAAGTAAAGTACTAAAATAGTTAAGTTCATTTGATAAATTATACATTTCTTTGGAAGTGTTTAGAAAATGTATAAAAATTAAAAGATACTTCAATATTGTCAAACTCTATTGTGCATTCAAACCAGGCCTTCAGCAGCCTGCATGATGCCTCTCCATTTGTATTATTGGCTAGGTTGGTCACTATGACCCCTGAAACAATAAAGGTATCTACCACATCTCAACATGCTCCTGAAGTGGATGGATAGTACGTTGCAGTTTCAGACTCCTGCAGCATCTGGTGATGGCTTGATATGGCCAGAATTGTAATGGACATTGCCTCCAGACCAGTTCTGTTTCATAGTGCTGAAGGGTGCTATGAACCAGGTTGGTGGAACACTGGGGCTTCCCTCCAAGGGCCAACAGTGCTACAGCATGCTGACTGTGTGATGGACATACCAAGTGGAGCAATAATTACCACAGTAATGTGAGCAGAACTTAAACAAACACAATTGGCATTATGTCCTGCTCCTATGGAGAGACAACATGTATGGTATTGCAAACCTGGAGCATGGATCTATTAACTGCAGCTCAAAAAGGAACTTGTGCATTAACTAGTATTAACTACTGTACCTATATGCCTGATGAATATGATAATATCTCTTCTATTCTAGATCATATGCAGAAGGATATTGAACATATTAAAAGTCTTGTAAACTTAATTCATTTTCTCAGTAGTTCATGAACATGTCCATATGGAAAGGAAAGGCTCTCTTAAGTGCTGTCTTTATTTTGCATTCCCTATGCTTGTCTTGTTGCCTATACTGTCTTTGTGAGTACATGTCTAGGGCATTGCCTCTCTTCATACCTCTCCTAGCTGTCCTAGGCATAATCACCATTGTGGGGACTGGGGTTGGCAGTTTATACCAAACCCAGCAGGTCTACCACAATCTCTTCCTAGAGTTAACCAACAGCAAAAAAAGAACTCAAGAGTAGAATGCTGTTTCCCATCAACTTTGGGAGGATGCAGCCTCTGGAGGCACTTGGCCTTTCTCATGGTCCAGTATGTCATGGCTGGCCCCCATTTTTGGGCCACTTACCACCATCTTCTTTATCCTTTTAGTAGGACCATGTATCTTCAAAATTCTATGTTTATTTCTTCTAGAATCAATGCCTTCCAGAACAAGATATTAGTCATGCAGGGATTTCATCCAGTTCCAACCATGGTGACAGACCCATCTTCCCTCAGCTGAAATAGAATACCCAGAGGGTTTTACACTCTGTCAGGCAGGGCCTACTCCCCCTAACCAGCAGGAAGCAGCTACAGAAGAATGACAATCATCCTTCAGATCCCCCTTAAGAATAAGGGTGTAAACTCTCTGAGGGGAGAGCTGAGGGGGGTTAGTATTAGGAAAGAGGGAAAACAGCTGGGATCTGGCAGAGAACATGGCTGTGAGACCACCTAGAAACACCCTGCTATTAAGAACAAAGTCAGAAAGACCCCACCTAGACCCTAACCATGAGGTCCCATTTGGAACTCTTTCCATGGTCAAAGGGAAGCCCTGGATAACTCCAAACAAAAGGCCTCACCATTGGCCCCATGAGAGCAAACAGGTGGGACAACCAGTCAGAAGAGCAAACAGCTGGGGCCCCTCCCCAACATTAGGAAAAGAGAGGGAAAATGTCTTAAAAGGCCTAATCTGGGGCCCCACATGTGTGTCTCACCTTGTAGCACACCTGCAACCCACATCTCGGGTTGTGTTCCTATCTCTTTTCTTGTTTTTTAATAAGCTCTTTACTCTTTTGCCTAAATAAATAAATAAATAAATAAACCTTTGTTTTTACTTATTCTATTTTCTTTATTCTTTATGTTCTGGTTTCCTAGCCTGCTTAAGCAAAAATACCATGAAATGAGTCTAGTTAAACAGTGGAAATTTTTTAGTTTACAGTTTTGAGGCTAAAAGAAAGCATCAAGACAATGCTTTCTTCCCAAAGACTGGTATTCTGGGGCTGGCTGCTAGTGATCCTTAGTTCTTTGTGTGCCACATGGCAAGGCACATGGCGATGTCTCTAGGTCTCTCTCTTATCTTCTGGATTCCGTTGGTGTCTAGCTTCTGAATCCTCCCTCTGTGGCCTTTTCTTTTCATCTGTCTGAATTTCATTCTACTTACAAATGATTCCAATAATAGGATTAAGACCCATCTTAACTGAGGTGGACAACACATTAATTGAAGTAACCGCATCAAAAGCTCCTACTTACTCTAGGTGGTGGTTTCTTGAACCTTACACTTAAGACACAAGCAATGAAAGAAAAAACAGATAAATGGAACTGCCTCAAAAATAAACACTTTTTATGACAAACAATTTTGTTAAGGTGGAAAGGCAGCCAACTCAATGGGAAAAAAATCTTCGGAAACCAAATATCTGACAAAGATTTGATTTTCATATTATATAAAGAGATCACACAAGGTAATAACAAAACAACAAGTAACCCAATGTAAAAATAGGCAAAAGACTTGAAGAGACATTTTTCCAAAGAGGAAATACAAATGACCAAAAGGCACATGAAAAGATGCCCAGTATTACAGCTATTAGGGAAATGCAGACCAAAACTACAATGAGATATCATTTCATGGCATACATAATGGCCATTATCAAAAAAACAAACAAAACACTACAAGTGCTGGAGAGGATGTGGAGAAATAGGAACACTCCTTCACTGTTGGTGGAAGTGCAGCCTCTATGGAAGATGATTTGGCAGTTCCTCAGGAAGCTAAATATAGAACTGCAATATTATCTGGAAATCCCATTACTATGAATGTATTCAGAAGAACTGAAAGCAAGGATGCAAACAGATATTTGCACACTGACATTCATAGTGGCATTATTCACGATTGCTAAAAGATGGAAACAGTCTAAGTGTCCATCAACTGGTGAAAGGATAAACAAAATGTGGCATATAAGTACAATGGAATACTATTCAGCTGTAAGAAGAAATCAATTGGGGAAACATATGACAGTCACATGGAAGAATCCGGAGGACTTTATGTTGAATGAAATAAGCCAGATTCAAAAGGACAAATATTTTATTCAGTGGTATGAATTATATATGATGAGTAGACTTATAGAAGTGGACTATGGAATGTAGGTTAGTGGAAGATGGCATATGGGTTGAGAAGAGGGAGCTGATGCTGGGTGTATGTAGAATGTTTAATAAGGTCAATTGTAAATATGTGGTAATGGATGGAGTTGATGGCAACACATTATAATAACTGTTACCAACACTGTTGATCTATGGATATGATTATGGCTGAAATGAGTAATCTAGGGAGGTTAGTGTTAGTTGTAAGACAGCTGGAGGATAATATAGAGAATGTATAACAGTGATTTTGGCAGTATATGAGATTTGTGGTTAATAATATAAATACAAGACAGTACTTCTACTACAAGGTATTAAGAATATGATGGTACATGGGAAAATAAAACTATTGTAACTTATAGACTATAGTTAACAACAATATTGTAATATTTTCGTAGCAAAAGCAAAGAAAGTACTATACATATATGCTAAAGGTCAAAAAAACAATATTGGGTTTGGTTTTGGATATATGAATAAGATTAAGCGTTTTCTTCCTCTTCATTTTTTTTTGTTAGCATTTAACTAATCAGTGATCTTCTGTATATCTTTCTAAACACTGAAGAAACAATTAAGTTTGTTTTGGGATTAGATGAGATAAAAGTACCTGGACAGAATATTTTTTGGAAAAATGCTTCCATAACTTGTTGAAGTGACTTTTGTCTCTTGTTTTATTTTTTTTTTATTTGAAATAAAGTTGTATTTTTTTTAAAGGTCCTACTTACAATAAGTTCACATACACAGGAATGGATTAGATCTAACAACATGTTTTTCTGGGGTACATACAGCTTCAAACAACCACACACTATTTCATTTATCTCTGTGCTAATCTTTGTTATTTCCTTCCTTTTGCTCAATCTGGTTTTGGTTTGTTCTTTGCTAGTTCCTCCAGTTTTGAGGCTGGGTCTCTAATTTGAAATCTTTCTTTTTTTTAATCACTTAGAGCTATAAATTTCCCTCTCAGCACTGCCTTTGCTGCATCCCATAAGATTTGGTAGGTTGTGTTTTCATTTTAATTCATCTCAAGATATTTCCTAATTTCCCTTGTGATTTCCTCTTTATCTCATTTGTTGTTTAAGAGTGCATTGTTTGGGAAGCGGCTGTGGCTCAATTGGTTGGGCTCCCGTTTACCATATGGGAGGCCCAAGGTTCGATTCCCCAGGCCTCCTGGTGAAGACAAGGCAGCCTGTGCGGGGCAGTGAGCTGGTGCAGCAAGATGACTCAGCAAAGCAAGACAAGCAGACATAGAAGAATGCACAGCAAATGGACACAGCCAGCACCAGCAGCAAGGGGGGATAAATAAATAAATAAAACATATCTTTAAAAAAAGAAAAAAGAGTGCATTGTTTAATTTCCATGTATTTATGAATATACTATTTATCACTCTGTTACTGTTTTTTTTTTAAAGATTTATTTATTTACTTTTATCTGTTTTAACACCCCCCTCCCCACCCCGCACACTGGGCCTGGTGGCCCGTGCGCCTTTATATTTTTCTTTATTTTACTGGGAAGTCTTGGGGATCGAGCCCAGTCCTTCCATATGGGAGATGGATGCCCAACCATTTGAGCCACAACACCCCCTACTCTGTTATTGGTTTTTAGCTTCATTCCACTGTAGTTGGAGAAGATACATTGTATGATTTCAATATTTTTTAATTTACTGAGAATTGTTTTGTAACCTAAGATATGGACTATTCTGGAGGATGATCCATGTGTATTCTGTTGCTGTTGAGTGAAGTATTCTATATATGTCTGTTAGGTCCAGGTGGTTTAGAGTATTGTTAAAGTCTTCTTTTTCTGTGTTGATCTTCTGTCTAGAAGTTCTATCCATTATTGAATGTGGTGTATTAAAGTCTCCTGCTATTAATGTAGAACCATCAATTTCTCCCTTCAAAGCTGTATTTGTTTCATATAGTAGTATTTGCTGTTACATGCACATATATTTATAATTGGTATATCTTCTTGTTGAATTGACTCCTTTATCAGTACATAATGACTTCCATTGCCTTCACAACAGTTTTTTACTTAAAGTCTATTTTATCTGATAGTAATATAGCCACCATAGCTCTTTTGTTGTTGTTATTACTATCTGGCATGTTATATTTTTTCCATCCTTTCACTTTCAACTTACTTATGTCTTTGAATTTAAGGTGTCTCTTGTAAATAGCATATAGCTGGGTCATACTTTTTCATCTATTCTGCCATTCTCTACCTTTTGACTGGAGAGTTTAATCCATTTACATTTAAAATAACTACTGATAATGTAGGACTTTATTCTGCCATTTAGCTACTCAATATTTGTCTTACACCTATTTTGTCCTTCAAATCTTCCATTAATGCCTACTTTCATAATTATTTGATTTTTGTACTATACCATATAGAGTGACTTCTCATTGATTTCTGGATAGATTTTTCAGGCATTTTCTTTATGGTTACCATAAGGTTAAAATTTAACATTCTAAATATATAACAATCATATTTGATTACATATTAACTTGACATCAATAGCATACATATACACTGTTCCTATACCCTTTCATCCTCCCTTCTTATTTTGTACTTGTTACAAATTATATCTTTCATTGTATGTCCAAAACCTACATTTATCATTGTTTTTTATGCACTTGCATTTTAGCACTTGTAAGAACTAAGAAGTGGAGTTACATACAAAAAATATAATAAAATAATACTGGCATTTATTATTATCCATATGGCTACCTTTACTGGAGATCTTTATTTCTTTATGTAACTTTGAAACTTTCAGTTTGAACAACTCCTTTTCGCATTGTTTGTAGGGCAGGTCTAGTGATAATGAACTCCCTCAGCTTTTGTTTATATGGACAAGTATTAATCTCTCCCTCATTTTTGAAACAGTTTGCCACATATAAAATTCTTGGTTGGCATGTGTTTTCTCTAAGCATTTTAAGTATTTCAACACATTGCCTTCTTGTCTCCATGGCTTATGAGACATGGTTTATGAGAAATTGGCAGTTAATCTAATTGGGACTCTTTTGTACATAGCATGTTGCTTTTCTCTTCCAGCTTTCAGTACCCCTTCTTGTCCTTTGCATTCTACAGTATGTCCAGTATATGGTAGGGGGTGTTGCTCTTCAAATTTATCCTGTTTGGTGTTCTCTGGGCTTCTTGGATGTGCATATTGACATCTTTTGATAAGTTTGGGAAGTTCTCTGTCATTATTTGAATATTCCTTCTGCTACTTTCTCTCTTTCTTCTTCTGGGACTCTCATAATGGTGTCCCACAGGTTTCTTAGGCTATTTTTTATTTTATAATTCTTTTTTCTTTCTGCTCCTCTGCCTGTCTCATTTCAAGTGTCTTGTCTTTAAGTTCACTGATTCTTCTGTCAGCTCCAGCCTGCAGTTGGAACCCTCCCAGGAATTTTTCATTTCAGTTATTGTGGTCTTCAGCTCCAGTAGTTGTTTGATTCCTTTTAAAAATACCTCTCTCTTCACTGAAATTCTCATATTGTTCATCCATTGTTTTCCTGACTTCCTTTAATTCTTTCTCTGTATTTTCCTTCATCTCCTTGAGCATATTGAAGTTTTGTTGTTTGTTTGTTTTAAGTTTTGTCTGATATGTCTGCAGTCTGGTCTTTTTCATTGATTTTCTGGATCTTTATCCTTTTCCTTTGAATTGGCCACCATTTCTTGTTTCTTTGTTTGTCTTGTAATCTTTTGTAGCTCACTGTTCATTTTAATATTTTTAAATGCTAACTCTGGAATTTATTCCCTGAGATGTCAGTTTCTTGAGTTTGTAGCTAGCAAGTGATATGACAGATTTTCCTGAGCATCAGGAGCTAACAAAACTAAGGAAACCTACACTAAAAACACCTTTCACAGCCTTTGAAAATTGGCTTTGCTTTGGCTGGTGGTCACCATCAGAGTTCAGCCCTCTTCTCAGTACGGTCATCCCAAGTCATATGCAAAGTGCAGGGTCTTCCTTGTCTTTTCTGGATCTGTGTCTTGTCCTAGGCTTGTGCTTGCTAGTGACCTTCCAAGATCCTCTGTTTACAGGAAATTTTATGTGTCCTCTACTCCCCAGGAAACAGATCTTCTCCCTCTCCAGAGTGTTCCACTGGTCTTAAAGCAGGTAAGCCTTTGCCATAGACTACCAGACTCAATTATTTCTTACTCTGCTTTTGCTGTCTCAAGTTGCTTTTGCCTGGAGGGCAAATTATGGGAAGTGGGTGAAAAACAGAGAGGAGTTTCCCAAGTCAGTCTTTCCCAGTGAAAACAAAGCCAGGGACCCACAAAGGGAGCTCTGGCTTACTCCAAATTGCCCTGGGAAAGGGATAAGAGAGGGGCCAGGAAGGACAGCACCTTGTCTTGGTATCTGCCCAGCAAATGCAGCCCTTCAACTGATCTCTGCAGCTTTGAAGAAGCATACTGTCTTTAAGTCTCCTCTGCCACATTTGTCTGGGGTGAGTCGGATTGGTTTTTTGAGGAGGCAGATTTGCCCATCTCAAACTGACTTGTGCTATGATTTGATGTACTCTGATTGGCTAGCTTTTTGTTCATTTTTATTCTATATTTATAGGAATAAAATCGTGCAGCAACCAAAAAAATCTGCTTTTGTTTGGCCCTCTGCAGGTAGCCAATCAAAAGTGGTGATCAGTGCTTGGACTGTATACTCCTGGATCTTGGGGAACTGGGTGTTTTGATTTTTTTATGTCCCATACTGGTACCAGCAAGCTATGTCTGTACATTACTGCTCCAGGCTTCGAGGTTGGAGGACGGGCAATGGTTGCCACCCACAGAAAGTGTAATTCAGTAGTATTTACTGCAATATAACTGTCTCTTCTCTCCACTCTCCTCTGGAAGCTGCTCTGGAATACCAAAATAGTTTAATCAGACAATTCCTGTCTGTTTAATAGTTGTTCTGGTGGAGGGACTAATTCCTGGAGCTTCCTATTCTACCATCTTCCCTCAATCTTCTCCCCTTAAATCTATTTTAATGATGATACTCCCAAAACATGTCTCATTCCTTTCCTCCACTTGGATGTCCAAAGGAATTCTCAAATTTAACATGTTCAAAACTAGACTCTTAATTATCTCCCTGTGCATTTTCAGTTGCTCACTCCTATGTCATCCTTGGTTTTTCTCCCTTACCTTTTCATATCCAAGCTATCAACAAGTTCTATTAGTTCTACCTATATATTCCCATTTTCTGTATTATAGTGGTAGATTGAACACATGCATATAATTTTGCATCTTGACAAATTTACCTAAATTATAATAAGAGGATTTTTAAATGAGAAGCCTGGAAGTACCAGAAGAGGAGAAAAAACAGTTACAGAATTTCAGACACTGAAGAGAATATGGACCAGTGATAACAAATAGAATATTTCAAAAAATAATAAATCCCAAATCAACAGTAGGAAAAGTTGATAACTAACCAAAGTTACTGCTATATTAGGCATTAGCAGCACTGAGTCATCTAGAACTGAGGAAAAGAGAGGGGCTGTTTGCATAAAAAGTCAAAAGCCTTAGAACCTACTTTAGTTTCCTTGGCTGATGAAGCAAATACCATGAAATGGATCAGGTTAAACAATAGGGGTTTATTAGTTCAAAATCTTGAGGCTAACATTACCGAACAACAATGTGCACAAAAGTCAATGCAGTGAACCTCAAAACAGCAGGATATGCATTCTTCTTAAGTGCTAATAGATCTTTCTCCAGGAAAGACCATAAGTTGGGTTACGAAACAGATCTCAATAAATTTTAAAAGATCAAAATTATGCAAAACACTTTCTCTGATCATAAAGGAATGAAGCTGGAAAGCAACAACAGGCAGACAAAGGGAAAATTCACAAATATATGGAGATTTAACAACACACTCTTAATCAGTGCATCAAAGAGAAAATTGCAAGAGAAATCAGTAAATATCTCAAAACAAATGAAAAACAGAACACAACATTACAAAACTTATGGGACACAGTGAAAGCAGTACTGAGAGGGAAATTTATAGCCTTTGATGCTTACATTAAAAAAAGAAGAAAGTGGGGACGGATGTGGCTCAAATGGTTGGGCGTCCGTCTGCCATATGGAGGGACCCGGGTTCGATTGCTGGGACCTCCTAGTAAAATAAAAAATATATATATAGAAGGTACATGGGCTGCCAGGCTCTGTGTGCCGGTGAGCCGCCAGGCCCCGAGAGCCATGCAGCAAGATGATGATGTAACAGGGGAGAGACAAGACGAGATGCTCCGAAACCTTCAAAAACCAGGAACCTAGGTGGCACAAGTGGCAGAACACCGCTCTCCTACATCGGAGGTCTCCAGGATCGAATCCTGGTGAAGACTGGAGGAGGATGAGAAGAGATGGCAGGAAACAGACACAGAGAATTGCCCAGCTAATGGACACAAAACAGCAAATGGGGAAAGGGGGGTTTAAAATGGATAAAGTAAATAAATAAATCTTTAAAAAAAAAAAGAAGAAAGAGCTAAAATCAATAACCTAACAGCTGGAGGAACTAGAAAAAGAACAGCAAACCATCCCCAAAACAAGCAGAAGGAAAGAAATAACAAAGATTGGAGCAGAAATAAGTGGAATTAAGAGCAATAACAACAACAAAAACAATAGAGAGTAAACTATGAACAACTTTAGCAGTATATTTATGGTAATATTGTTTCAACAATTGTAACAAAATCACCACATTCATGCAAAGTGTTAATAATAGGGAAAACTGTATTTGTGAGGAGTTATATGGGATCTCTGTACTTTCTGCATTTTTCTTTAAATCTACAACTTCTCATATAAAATAAAAAATGTTATACTTTTTTTTGAAATGTAAGAATGCTAAAAAAAAAAAAAATAGAGAATTAACAAAACCAAAAATTGGTTCTTTGAGAAGATCATCAAAATTGACAAATCCTTAGCATGACTGATGAAGAAAAAAGAAGATGCAAATAAATAAAATCGGAAATGAAAGTGGGGGCATTACTAATGACCACACAGAAATAAAGAAGACCATAAGAGGATACAATGAACAACTGTACACCAACAAACTAGACAACGTAGATGAAATGGACAAATTCCTAGGAACATACGAACACCCTACACTGACCCAAGAAGAAATAGAAGACCTCAAAAAACCAATCACAAGTAAAGAGATGGAAACAGTCATCAAAAACTTACCCAAAATGAAAAGCCCTGGACCAGATGGCTTCAGCAAATTCTACGAAGCATTCAAAGAACATTTAATATCAATCTTACTCAAATTCTTCCAAAAAATTGAACAGGAGGGAATACTACTAAACTCATTCTATAACACCAACATAACACTAATACCAAAGCCAGATAAAGATATTACAAAAAAAAAAAAAAAAGAAAGAAAATTACAGATCTATTTCCCTAATAAATATAGATGCAAAAATCCTCAACAAAATACTTGCTAATTGAACCCAACAACACATTAGAAGAATTATTCATCATGATCAAGTGGATTTTACCCCAGATGTGCAAGGATGGTTCAACACATGAAAATCAATCAGTGTAATACATCACATTCATAAATCAAAGAATGAAAATCATATGAGCATCTTGATTGACACAAAAAAGGCATTTAACAAACTATAGCATCCCTTCTTGATAAAAATCACTCCAAAAGATTGGAATGGAAAGAAACTTTCTCAATGTGATAAAGGGTATATAAAACACCCACAGCTAACATTGTACCCAATGTTCAAAGACTGAACGCTTTCCTCTTGAGCTCAGGAACAAGACAAGGATGCCCACTGTCACCACTGTTATTCAATATAGTTCTAGAGGCTGTAGCTAGAGCAATCAGGCACAAAAAAGAAATAAAAGGTGTCCAAATTGGAAAGGAAGAAGTAAAACTTTTGCTTTTACTATCTATTTGTAGATGATATGATCCTATAACTAGAAATTTCCAAAAAATCTAAAACAAAGCTACTAGCCCTAATAAATGAGGTCAGCAGAGTGGCAGGATACAAGATTAATATGGAAAAATCAATATTGTTTCTATACACTAGAAATGTGCACTCTGAGGAGGAAAAAAATTCCATTTATAAGACTGACTAAAAGAATCAAGTGTTTAGGAATAAATTTAACCAAGGACATAAAGGACCTGTATTCAGAAAACTACAATGCATTGCTAAAAAAAATAAAAGTAGACCTAAATAAATGGAAGAACATTCCATGTTCATGGATTGGAAGTCTAAATATCATTAAGATATCAATTCTACCCAAATTGGTTTGCAGAGTAATGCAATCCCGATAAAAATTTCAACTGCTTTTTTAAAGAAATGGAAAAGCCAATTATCAAATTTATTTGGAAGAAAAAGGAGCCCTGAATAGACAGAAACATCTTAAAAAGGAAGAATGAAGTTGGAACAGTCTTTCTTCCAGACTTTAAATCACATTACCTAGCTGCAGTGGTAAAAACTGCATAGTACTGGCATAAAGATAGACATATAGACCAAGGGAGAACAAATTGATTGTTCATAAACAGACCCTCACATCTATAGTCAAGAGATTTTTGACAAGGCTGTCAAGCCCACCCAGCTGGGGCAGCACAGTCTAGTCAAGAAATGGTGCTGGGAGAACTGGATATCCATACCCAAAAGAAAGAGGACCCCTATCTCACACCTTATAAAAAAATTAACTCAAAATGGAGAAAAGCCATAAAGAACCATAAAACTCCTTGAAGACAATGTAGGGATACATTCTTCAAAACCTGTGGTAGGTGGTGGTTTCTTAAACCTTATGCTCAAAGCACAAGCAATGAAAGAAAAAGATGGATAAATGGGACCCCCCTCAAATTAAACACTTTTGTGCTTCAAAGGACTTTGTCAAGAAAGTGAAAGAGCAGTCTATTCAATGGGGGAAAATATTTGAAAATGGCATATCCAATAAGGGTTTGATTTCCATGCTATATAAAGAGACCATACAGGAAGCGGCTGTGGCTCAATTGGTGGGGCTCCCATTTACCATTTGGAAGGTCCTGGGTTCGATTCCCGGGGCCTCCTGGTGAAGGCAAGCCGGCCTCCGCAGCGCGGTGAGCCAACGCAGCAAGATGACCCCACAAAGGGAGATAACCAGACACAGAAAAACACAAAAGCAAATGGACACAGCAAGCACAAGCAGCAAGGGGGGGGGGGATAAATAAATAAATAAAAATAAATCTTTATTAAAAAAAAAAAAGAGAGAGAGACCATACAACTCAACAATAAAATCAATCCAATTTGAAACCGGGCAAAGACTTAAATAGACTTTTTTCCAAAGAGGAAATGCAAATGGCGAAAAAGCACATTAAAAAATTTTCAACGTCACTATTAGGGAAACGCAAATCAAAACTACAATGAGATATCATTTCCCACCTCATAAATTGGCCATTATTTAAAAAATAGAAAACTACAAGTGTTGGAAAGGATGTGAGAAATAGGAACACTCCTTCACTGTTGGTGTTATGTACAATGGTGCAGCCTCTGTAGAAGACAGTTTGAGTAAATATAGAACTGTCATACGATCCAGTAATGCCTCTACTAGTGTATTAGCCAGCCAAAAGGGGTGCTGATGCAAAATACCAGAAATCTGTTGGCCTTTATAAAGGGTATTTATTTGGGGTAGAGGCCTACATTTACCAGGCCATAAAGCATACGTTTCTTCCCTCACCAAAGTCCATTGCCACGTATTGGGGCAAGATGGCTGCTGAACATCTGCCAAGAGTTCAGGCTTCTTGGGTTCCTCTCTTCCTGGGGCTCCATTTCTCTCTGGGGTCAGCTCCTCTGTGTCCTCCACAAGGTCAGCTGTAGACTATGAGGCTCTCTAGGCTTTGCCTCTCTCCACAAGGTCAGCTGTGAACTGTCAGGCGAACAGCTCGTCTCTTTTCCCTGGGCCTTCTCTCCTTCCTTATGACCAAGCTCTTCTGTGTGCTTACTTCCTGGGGCTCCAGCTCAAAAACTCCAGCATTAAAACTCCACCTCTGTCCTTTGCCATGTCTTCTATCCTACTGACGTGGGCTAATCAAAGCTCTAATCATAATTTAGTCACGCCCAAAGGAACAGACCAGTTTACAAGTATAATCCAGTATCTATTTTTGGAATTCATAAATAATGCCAAACTACTACAACTAGTAATACATCCAGAAGAACTGAAAACAGGGATATGAACAGACATTTGCACACTGATGTTCATAGCAGCATTATTCACAATTGACAAAAGATGGAATCGACTCAGTGCCCATCAACTGATGAATGGATAAAGAAAATGTGGTATATACATACTATGGAATTCTATGCTGCTGTAAGAAGAAATGAAGTTGGGACACATATGACAACATGGATGAACCTTGAGGACATTATGCTGAGTAAAATAAGGCAGACATGAAAGGACAAATATTGTATGGTCTCACTAATATGAACTAAATAAGAATAAACACCTGGAGTTAAAATATAGAGTATAGGTTAGTAGGAGATAGGATGAGGGCTGAGAAGGGGTGCTGATGCTTAATGTATGTAGAATTTTAATTAGTTTGACTGTAAAAATGTGGCAATGGATAGAGTTGATGGTTAACACATTGTAGTGAGTATAACTAACACGGCTGGTTTATAAATGGGATTGTGGCTTAAAAGGGTAGTCTAGGGATGTAAATGTCAATTGAAAGAAAGCTAGAGAATGATCTAGATATGGAATAACATAGTGAACCCAGAGGTGGATGAGGATTCTGGTTAATAGTACAAATAAAGACCATTCTTCTATGAACTAGAACAAATGCATGTCACTATTACAAGGTGGTAAGAATATGGTGATGCATGGGAAAAGTACAATTAATATAACTTATGGACAATAGTCAAGAGCGATATTGTTAAATTCTTGCATCAGTATCAAAGAAGGTATTATATCAATGCTAAGTTTCAATAATAAGGAGATATGGGATTTTTTCTTTTGGACTAAGCAAAAACGTTCAAAAATTTACTGAGGCAGTGACTGCACGACTCTGTGATGAAAGTGAGAACCACTGAGCATATACCTTGGATGGATTGTACAAGGCATGAGACTGTATAACATAATACCATGTAGTGAAAGATGGTGAGGCAGGTTAGTATAGGGAACAAGGGAAGACGAGTCATAGCTGGGACCCGGCAGGGAACATGGCCATGAGACCCAACCCAGAAACCCCCTGAGAGAAGACTGCTACTAAGAACAAGGCCAGAAAGACTCCACTGAGACCCTGGCCACGAGGTCCCATTTGGAAGTCCCAGATAACTCCAAACAAAAGACCTTATCACTGGTCCCCTGAGAGCTATCAGGTGGGAATTGAAAGGCAACCAATCAGAACTGCAAACAGCTGGGGCTCCTCCCCAACATTAGGAAAGGGGAGGAGTGAAGAACAGATTTACTAAAGGCAACGCCCGACCCCACGTGCTCCTCTTTGCCTGGAGGTAGCCTGCATTCGTGTTCTGAGTGTATAATTCTCTTTTCTCTCGTTGCTCAATAAACTCTTTTTACTGGCCTAATTAAACTGGCATGTTATTAAATTCTTTTAGGTGACATAGCTAAGAACCTAGAGGAATCCAGTGTCTTCTGACTATAATGGACTGTGATTAACAGCGCAAATATGAGATTGTTCTCTTATGAACTCTAACAAAAGTACATTACAGATACATGGGCTTAATAATAGGGCATATATGGAAAATATATACCAAATGTAAGTGATGGACCATAGTTAGTGTTAATATTTTGGTGATGTTCTTTCATAATCTGTAACAAATATTCCACAACAATGCAAGGTATCGGTGGAGGGGTGATGTATGGGAAAATTCTGCATGTTACACATAACTTCTCTAAGAAAATATATATAATTTTTAAAAATGTCAATGCAGTAACACTGGGATTTCAAGAAAAGAAAGAGTTTCAATGCAGGCCAGCCAAGAATGAAGATAGGAGCATGAAAGCTTAAATATGTCTCCCCAAGTTTAAAGAATTTAGGGTTTATGAGATTAGAGAAAGGGAGGTGGAGATAGTGATGTTGGCAGATATTGGTTGGTTATGTTTTGGTTATGGTCAGTAGGGAGTGTGTAAGTGTGGAGAGAAGCTCTTGAAAGCTAACAAAATCCAGCTGGGGTCAGGAAAATTTGGCAGTAAAACAGGGGTATAAATGAGGATAAGCATTTGGTTACAGGTTCAACAGAGTTGTAAATCGCTCAGTTAACATAAAATCACAAGTAAAGTAATGGAAATAAACAAAACAAATGGGCTGTAATGGAAGGGCAAGTATAAAATAACACTACAATAAGTCAAATAAATAAACTGAAAAACAGCTACAGTTACAAGTAAAACTACAATAAGATAAAATAACTACAGTTACAAGTGAGAGAAATAAGCTAAAGTAACAACTACAATTACAAGTAAAATCATTGTATTCAGTGGTTACACTGAGAGTAAATCCAAATCAAGGCATCATCAAGGTGATATTTTCTCCCCCAAGACTGTGGCATTTTGGGGCTGTCAGCTTGGACAAAAGAGGACATGGAAAGGAGAGACTGAAGGAGAAACAGCTTTAAGAAGAAAACCATGGAAGCAGAGATCTGGGATTAAGACATCTCCTTGGGCCAAGAGAGGAGCCCCACCCATATGTACAGAGAGGGTGAGTTTTCCCTAGCAGTTGAAGAAGGTGGATGTTCCCACCCGATGTTCTGGGAGAGTTTTGCCACCCCAGGGTGCAGGGAGAGTGGAGCACATTCCTCAAAGATTAGGGCGGTTAAGGTCAACACCCCATAAGTCTGAGAGGGGTGTCCCTGTCCCCCATGGATTAGAGAAGGCCAGGTGGTCAACCCATTGGTCTGAGAGGGTTGAATCTGTATGCCAAAGGTTAGGGAGGGACGGGTGGTCAACTTGTTGTTCTGAGAGGGTTGAACCTGTATGCCAAAGGTTAGGGGGAGTGTTGTCTTCACCTCACTGTACTAGGGGGGCTAAGACTCTAACCCAAAGATTGGGTAAGGTGTGGCAATCACCCCAACACTCTTGGAGGGTGAGGTCTGGAGCTTGGTCAACACCCAGATGCTTGATGAGGGTGGAAACAAGAAAATGGCCGTTGGGCAAGCCTGTGGAAAGGATGGGTCCCCATGTGGCCCCAAGGAGAAGAATCCATCCCCTTAAGAATGACTCTCAGACTTTGAAATCAAATGGAGGATGCCCTGCAGGTTTACTGAA
>JAQZBX010007849.1:0-49437 GCA_029593785.1 Cabassous unicinctus | reverse complement strand
TGTTGTAACTTGTTTTGTGTTTGTCTGTTTGCTCAATGTCAGTGTATATTTTGATACCTCCAGATGGTAATACTAAATGGATAAATGAAAATTATTATAAGAGCTCTATTCAAATGGCCAAAAATTAATAAGTGCTTATATTATTAACTAAATATGGGTATTAATTTAAAATAATAAAAATAGTTATAATCAAATTAAATCATTATTCTAACAAGTTTGTTTAATGTTGATGGTAATTATATGTTGTCAAAAGTTTGTTTAGAAACAGTTTCCAAAATCATTGTGGTAACTTAAATATGGAAGGTATACAGAATGTGCTTTTATTACTAAGGAAAAGAAAGTAGTTTTATCCTAAGATAAAATGACTAGTTATTAAAACAAAGGTAAAGTTTTATTCTTTCTCAAAGTTTCTCAAGTCATTAATCTGTTTTAGTAAAAGTTTACACAGAGTTTTTCTCCTGAATAATTAGTATGCAAAAAGAAAGTCTGTTTTATCAAAGTAGCTTCTAATACTTTAACCTTATCATTTCCTTGAAGAAACAAGTTTTATCACTTTTAAAATAGCATAATGTTTAAACCTGCTTTCCCAAAAAGTAGCTTTTTATTTCAAACTGTTATAAATGATTTGGTCTGTTACCTAGAAAAAGCTAAAGTACTAAAAATAGTTAAGGTCATGTGATATAAGTTGAATGATGTATTTAAAACTGTTGTGCAAATAAAAGAAATTTTCTAACCTTATGACAATTAAAGTTGTATGAATGAAAAGTTCATATGAATACTTTAAAGGTGTAAAAAATTCCTGAAAATTTAATGTTTCAGTATAATATTAAATAAAAGTAAAATGTTATTAATTGTAATTTTATTTTAAAATATAATAATAATATGTGTCACAAAAACTACCTCTGTGTCTAAAAATCAAGAGGCAGATGCTTTAACTTAAATTTATCTGATTTACCCCACCTGTGCTAAAAAAAAAAAAAACACAAGTCTCTAACTAAAGAAAGAAAGCAGCCATTAGGGCTGCCAGGGGTAGTACATAACAGTAAATTATATAAAATTTAAATAACACCTCTGCAATGTGCAGCAGTCCCAAATATTAACAGTCTGTTACAAAGAATTAATCTTCTTAAACAAGTCAAGCCAGCCCACATTCCCCTTTCTGTAAAATAGCCAACAATAAATCACATTTATATTCAACATTTTGAGCTACAGCCCAATTCTAATTACAATGTTACCAACAAAACCAACACATATATTAAAATTGCAAGTTAATGTAGAGCCCCACAGCCCAAATAGAAAATAATTATTTGTTTTTACCTATGCCTGAAACTATGCAAAATAAAGAAGTTAAGGTCATTCTAATCATGCTACTAAAAATCTTAAATGCATAAAAAATAAAAGTTTATTCATTGGTTATCGGCTGGTTAAAAGTCTTATTTTTTGTTAACATAATCTACTATAGTTATGAATTATGTATAACATACTTAAATACTAATCAAAACTTTAATGCACTACATTATATACTTAAGTAAATTAATAACTTTCATGTTACACATAAATGTATTTTATTATATGCATATGTAAACCTTAACATTTTTCATATTTCTGGAAAAATAATGGAAACTAAAATAGTAAGCACATCAAGGATGTTTTGTAACAAATTAAAAAATGTAAAGTACATTTCAAAAGTTGTTGTATTTCTCCCTGTAGGAGCTGGGCACTCTCCTGGGGATTGATGCATAAACCTTAAAATATACTGCCCAATAGGTGTTGTGTTCCTTCCTGGGGAGGCTAGCCCCTTCCTAAGGAATTAGCAAAGTAACCACAAATTGGCATCTATAGTATCAAATTCATTAATCCTAAACACAGTCAACCAAAACTCTAGTATCAGTTGCTAATTCAACACTTCCTAGCTGAAAGGTAAATATTCATAATTTTATATACAAAACTGCTCTATCTGTCATTCTGTAACTTTGTTGAATATTAACTTAATCTTTTAAATAATTATGTTATTCATGTTTCTCACTCTAATTGTCAGTATAAGTTTATTAAACTAAATATACATATTAACATTTATCTTGTATCTATCCAGGACTCCAGCCAACAATAAGTCAAGTATATCAGTGTGTCCCCTGGTTTGGTAAGCATGTGAATGTACGTATACATATTATTAAAGATTTGAATATAACAGTTAAACCCCTGTTCATAAACAACCATTCACTTATTTTATATTCTTTCAATTATTAACAAAAATACATTAAATAAATATCAAAAAAAAAATCCTGCCACAAGAAATATTCAATACACCCAACATGTGTCAATATTATGTCTTTAAGGCTTTATGCCTTACTCGTTCTGCCTTTTCACAAGCATGTATTTACTGTCATTGCAGCCCTTCAAAAATACTTTTAACACAACTCTATAAACTTCTCCAAAATTCTCTTACCCAAACAAATAACCCCAACGTTCAAGCTATTATTGAAAAAAAGCAATCACTTACTAAAATTAATGTTGCAAAAACAAAAAGGGGGAGATGGAGGAGAATCTGCTAAAGACAAACTATCTAAGGCATTGCTTACCTTAAATTTTCTTAATAGACAAAAAATTTCTAATACCACAGCAGCAATAAGACAATGGGATGTTAATAAAAAGAGTGAAAATGAAAAATGTGGACAACTGATATATTAGAAAAATGAAACAAACAATAAATGGGAAAAAGGAGAAGTAAAAGTTTGGGTCCAAGGTTTTGCACTTATCATTACAGAAACAGGAGCACTGCAGTGGATCCCCTCCAGAAGACACAAGCCTAGAGTTGAAGATGCTGCCAAAACTTGAACTATGGACATAATGGTTTCATATTGGATTAATTATAGGTAAAGTATTAGGTCAAGATAAGATACCATATCCTAATTACACTTATTGGGCATGCCTTACCAACCCACCTGTTTTAGAGCTGTTAACCTGGACTGATGAGTCCTACTCAATTTATCTTAATCAACCTCATAATTTTCCAGGACCTATAGATTTACAGCTAACCTTAAAGCCAAAAGAAGAAGGGGAATTTATAGAAAATTTAACTTTACCTTTTATAGACTGCCCTCTTTGCATTGGACATGGTTCCGCATGCATGCAACCTCACAATCACAGTCTAGTTTTAAAAGAGAAAAATCAAACTCGAAATTATATTTTCATTTTCTTTTCTTTACCATATAAAAGAGAAAGTATGGTAAATCTTACATGTCCCTCTCAAAACAGACTACTAAATGATAAATCGTATGTACATCATGGTTTTACACAGGTTGTGTTATTTAATGATTCTTTGGAATTGTAAAGGACCAGTCCTTATAGGAATGCTGAAGACTGTTAAAAACACAACCATATCTTGGTTCATTAACAATTCATTAATAACCACTAATGACAGTAATCCTTATTTCTAGAATTTTGGTAATATAGCATTTACTAACAGCTTGATAAATTGGAAAAATCATGGAAGATTTATCCCACAACCATGGAACACTAAACTTAACAAAACTCAAAATTATTTGTGGAAATTATTTTTTGGGAACTGGCCCAATTTTTGACTGGCAAGGCAATAAAACTCATATTACCAGTTTAAAAAGAAAATCAACTCAATTTCTTACAGTATGTGTACAAGATCCTATAGTTTTTATCATTGGAAACATAACTTTTGGTGAAAGGAACATTAGCTGCTCCATTTGCTCTTTATTTACATGTCTTAAGAATTCATATTTGCAGGAAAATCAAACTCTTTTTATAGCAAGAAGAAGAAAAGAACTATGGTTACCAGTTTGGATGACCAGACAGTGGCAGCAGTCCCTATAATCCAAGTTGCTGTGGCACTTCCTCTACCATTATTTAAAAAGAACTAAAAGACTGATTGGACTTTTAATAGCAGGACTTTTGGGACTGATTGGCATCATAACCACCACAGCCATTGCTGGCACAGTCTTCCATCAAGGAGTCCAGACTCAACAATATGTTAAGGACTGGCATAAAAATGCAAGTTAGGTGTGGCATAGCCAGTCTCACATTGATATGGACCTGAATAATCGTATGAATGATCTTGAAACTACTATTATACATTTGGAAAAACAAATCTATAATTGAAACTTGTGAAGAGCTCTTAAATGTGATTGGAATCAAAGTTCTTTGTGTATTACTCATTTGCCTTATAATAATAGTGATCATGATTGGGAAGAAGTAGAAAATCATTTGATTGGATATAAGCATATTTCTTTAGATATTTTAGAATTGCAAAAGAATGCCTTGAGCATGTCTCAAAATGAATTGAAAGGAACTCCTAGTGCCGAATTTTGGAATGGATTTTCTGAAAATTTAAATACTGTCAATCCGTTTCACTGGTGGAAAAATAAAACAGTTCAAATATCATTTTGGATTAGATTAGGAATTATTATTTTATGCATTTTAATTGTTTGTATTTTCAAGGGTAGATTAATAACATATATTCATAGAAAAAATAAAAACTTGAATCAGATAAATGCATTTATGTTAAGAAACTTAGTGATGAAAATCTAATATTACATTATTTGTGGTAGAAAGTAGTATACTAATAACCCCTTGATTTTCCTATTAATTATCTACATAAAAGCATACTTAAAAGGAAACTGAAGAAATGTAAAATATAAATAAAATTGCCTTCCGTGTAAGAGCTCTAAAGCTTCACTGGCAGCCAATGATGGGTAAGATTCTCTCAGGAGGACAACCTAAGACAGGCAGAGTCACAAGAACCTATGGAAGAAAACAAGTGTGACAAGAGGCCACCTTGTATCATCTTATATAATGGTTCCTATGATCTTCACTGAAAATATTAATTAATAAAAAAGGGGGAAATGAAGGAGTTCAATTAAAGGCCATGACTACTGACAGAAAGCAAGCCACCTTGGTATGTATGGGACAGGTTTCTCTAGTCTCAAGACACTAAGATAAGAAATGATAGGAGTCTGGTGCAGAAGCATTCTGTGCTTCAAGGAGTGTATCTGGTATACGTCAGATAATGATAACAAGGTCTGTTACATGCAGGAATGTAAAGACAACTGAACCATTAACCCTAAAATCTTGCTGACTTTAGTAATGTGTAACCCGTCATGTATCTGTTACCCTTGCACATGCACACATGTATTTTCTTTGTTCTAAAGTTAAAATAAAAGTCATGATGATTTAGCAGTGGCACTCTTCTCCCCTTAGATGGAGGGTCCCCTGACCCTACTTATTTCTTGTTTCTTTCTCATCTTTTCTCATCTTTGGCACCATTTTCATGGACCTAGCCCAGAATATGAACACCAAGGACATATATTATATAATCTCACTTTTATTAAATAATTAGAATAAGTAAACTCCTAGAATCAGGATGTAGAATATTGTTCACCAGGGCATGGTATAAGCTAAGGAATGAAGCATTAATGCTTAAATTGTACAGAATTTCTGATTGGACTGATCATAAGTTTTGTTAATGGATGGTGATGATGTTAGTACAACAGGAACATAATTAAGAACACTTAATTGCATATGTCAGTATTGTGTAAAGAGAAAGTTTAGGTTATATATACATTATTAGAATAAAAATAAAATAAAAAACAAGCAAGCCTAGGACTGCACCATGCAAATGCTGAACCCTTCTGTAGTCAATGATCTTTCATGAAGTATAAAAATTATACCAAACTAATGCAAGGTGTTAATAATATGGTGGTATATATTAACTGTATTTTATTCATGGCTTCTCTGTAAACCAACAACTTCTTTAATTAAAAAGCAAAATGAAAGGAAAAAATTACAAAAAAGAATAAATATTTAGATTACCCCACCAAAGAACCATATTCAACTAAAGTGCATTTTGAAGGCAAAGGGAATATGGAATGAGCAGTGAAAAAAAGGTATTTATAAATACCAGTGTGACCTTGTGTCTAGCTGCAGAAATGATGCATGTATTGTCATGAGTATTTCTTTCTTATTTTGCCATACATATACTTGCATGTATATACAAGTGTCTGCAGTTGTCTGTTTTGTGACATTTCCAACTATTTTTGAAAAAAAAAAAAAACTCTATTCATTGTCATATGTTATCTCTGAGGTCTCTGTTTCCTTATCTCAGCGGTCAGCCAGTGACCTGGCAGATATTTCCTTCAATGCCAAGAGAAAAGAAAAGAAATACCAAAAAGCTTCTTCCTTTCTTTGCAGATTGACTCTAAGTTTCAGCAGTTCTTTATATAAAGACTGTTTGCCCCCTATTCTGGTTTGACCTTCACCTCCTTCTTGTGTGGACCTAAATATCAGCCAGAAGTGCAATCATAGTGTCATGTTTCCAACACTGGGCATGCACAAGAACCCTGGATACCTCAGGGTTCGTGTTACCTCTGGGAGGCCCTTACACTAATAAGAATCTTGCTCCTCAGCCTTGTCCTGCCAAGGCTTTTAAATCTCCCTGCTGCTTGATCCATTATGTATTGCTTACTACAGGTAGAGTGTCCTCAAATGTTTTTATCAAATGCCACCTGTAAAGCTGCTCTATCTTGAGATGGGTGAAATGAATGTCAATCTTTATCTCAGTCCTGCAAGGAACCTACAGAATGGACAAAATTCACAATCACATATATATATATTTTTAGTAAAGGTCCATATTTCTTCCAGTTTACACTATGTGTACAATATGTTATAGCAAATGGATTTGCAAGAGTGTGGCAGGAGAGAGCATTGTTTCATAAGAATAGATGATCCATTTGAGAAGTTTTCTGCAAATTAGTGAAGATTAATATAGAAGTATTTGGAGGAAAATAGTAATTTATTTTTAAGATATGTATAGGCTAATGAGAATGATCAGGTAATATTTATGGTCCATAGATGAGTTAGAATAATTGAAGGAACAAAATCTTTGAGTTTATTATCCTGGGAATCAATTGGCTTTATGTAGAAACAAAGGAATTTCATGTATTTTAACAAGATATCAGGAAGGAAGAGAGAGTCTGTGGGTACAAATATATTTGTTTTGTATATTTGATAGTGTGAAATTGCTAACCTTGTCTTCTGTATGCTCATACTTTGAAATTAAAACAACATTTGCATTTATAAACCGAGTGCAATGGAAAGGCTGTTGGAATTTGAAGGGAAAAAAAAACAAGTTTAATAAGCCAAGGGACATTATTGATGACTCACCTGCACTCTTAGATCATAAATTTAAATTAAACCAGGTAGCAAAATCATGCCTTGCTCTGAAACCATCCTCTGCAGAGAAGATGGGTCCAGAATAGGCAGGGCTTTGGGTTTTGCCTTGTGAGTAAAGCAGACAGAAAGAGCAAGTGTAGTTAATGCAGTGTGAAATGGATTGATTATATTGAACAATGATGAAATGAATACATAAGAGAAATACTTAAATTATTCTGTCAATGATCAGGATATAATAGTAAGATAAAACCATGAACACATTAAAGGAGTGTAAGACAATTGAAATTGAAAATTGATGATGAAGAAACTACAGGCATGGACATTGAAGTTAGGTTTGAGAAGAAAGAAGGATAATTAAAGTCATGTCTTCATACACATTATTCACCTTAAGAGTTTGCTTACTGAAAGGACTCATGGACTTAAGCAGTTTAAACTTAAGAAAGAGGTTCACAGTAGGCAAAGGAGACAACATGCATTGCAAAGGTCCTACAACATCAGGTATGGACATTTTTGTCCTTGCACCACAAGTCACAGAGGACACACGCTCAGTGCAGGTCTCAAGCTACAAACAACATATACAAATTGCGAGTTACTGATAAATCCAAAATCTGCTTGGGTGTTGGCATCTCTCAGAGTGAGCTGGTCATGTAAGCACATTCAATCTATGTGGCCAGGCTGCACCATCAGATTCCCCTACCCACTCAAGGTTCTACCATATCAGGTGCAAGTGAAAAGTCCCTTTGTAACTACAAAACTAAGCAGAAAGGATTAAACATCTGAAACAGCACTTGTCCTGGGGTGACTGACAACAATTTAGGTCTAGTTAACAGATTCGACAGCTTTGGCCAAAGTCAGTAGATATACAGATAAACTTGTAGTCAATGCAGACTTGCTATGTAGATAATAAGAGAGAAATTAACAGGACTGGAAGAAGACAATGGTAGCCATTGTAAAAAATAATTTTGAGAAGAGAGCTGAAATAATAGAGAAAATAAAACATAGCAATAATGGAAAAACACTTCTCTTAATATCAAAACCTGAATCTGCAGGTGTAAAGTTTTCCTCTAAACAAGTGATAAAGATTATTGAAATGAGAGATATTTTGGTGAATAAATCTATATTTATAAAATGAAGAAATAATTCTAAGGACAGAAAAGTCCTGGAAAGTTGGTAAATTACCTACAGTAGCACTCAATCTAAATAAAACACTGTGGTAAATAAGAATTGTGTGTTATTTTTCAATCAAATACCTCAAATATTTAAGAAAATGTATTAAATATTGTAAACACTACTAGAATAATTAGGAGGAAAGTAATATGGATTTAGATATAACTACATAAGGAACACTGATGACAAAGAGATGAATGAATGATTAGATATGCTAGTGTTTTCTCTTTTTGTAATGACTGTTTGGTACTCATTAGCAGTTATTAATTAAGAACAAAAGGTTTATATAAACAAAGTTAAACTTTACCTAACAGGTAAAGTAAAATTTGAGAAAAATTATTCTAAACTATCAACTTGGAAGCCCACATGATAAAACAAAATTAAAACATATGGAGTATATGAGAAATTAATATATAATAAGACAACAAAGTTTATTATGTGCCTTTCTGTCATATCAATAAATGTAAATGGAAACCATATTTAAATCAGGCATTATTTGAATATACATCAATTTGTTCACTTTTCTTACCCACCCACTGATATATCTAATAATTAAACTCAGATTGTGTACCACATTATATGTATATGCATATTCCTTACAGTAATGTTTATAATAAATATCGTGATAACAATACAAATAAGCTGAAATGTTCATTAGTAGGAAACTGGATAAATAAACACTTACTTTAAATAGAGTAAATTTTTCTACTGAAAACAAGAAAAACTGGCTTTATGTAGTTGCTGTGCATGAAAAGAGTCTGGAATTATGTGCAAGACCTAGTAAATGGTGGTAATTCTTTTTGTTTTAATATAACACCTTTATTAAAATAAAAATCTTATGTACCATATAATCAAGCCTTTGAAAGTTTGCAATTCATTGGGTTTTAGTACATTTAGGGATTTGTGCATCCATGAGCACTATCTAATTTTAATCCCCAAAAGAAAAAGATTATGTTTTTAAACTAATCTATTCTTGTGGGTGTGATACCCTTTAATTGCATTAAATTCAGTTGAGGGTTCTTTGGTCAGATTACTTGATGAGGTTGCTTAAGTGCTTTTGATTGGACTATGTCAGTGAGGCCTGACTCAGGGTGAATTGCTGCCCCCTTGCTGGGTCTGATATAACTGGAAACACATTGAGAGATACACAGACAGACACAGAAAAAGTACTCTGTCATATTTGAGCCTGCCATGCTGAGACTGAGTGAGGAGGCCCAGGAAGAGACAAGCCTTATGCCAGGTTTGCCTACAGCTGCAGAAAGGCAGGAACCTTTGCAGAGATGGGTGGCATTCTTGCTTCACCTTGTGGCAGCTGACTTTGGTGAGAAAGCACCTGTTATGGTGCCTCAAGTTGGACTTTTCACAGTCTTATATGGTTTTAGCCCAAATAAATCCCCTAAGAAAAGCCAGCCTATTTCTTGTACTTTTCATCAGCAGCAATTTGGCAAAGTAAGGCATGTGGCCTATGGGGCCTGGCCCAGCACACCCATGCTTGCGCTGTTCACTGGTCAGGCTGCTCTTTCCACCATACCTGTTCTACCACCTGTACAATTCCCAGTTAGTCACTGTGCTGCTGTCAACTACTCCAAGATGGTTTCCTTGATGTGTCTTCTCTGGAGTGTGTGACTTTCTGTGTTACCATAACACCATCTCCTAGTCTCTGTGTCAGTATTTACCATATTGTTATGCCCAAATCTGCCTCTCCGCCACTGTCAGCTCAAACAGGGCACAAATAGTTCCTGACACCCTGTCCCATGGTGCAGGGTACCCAGAATGCACTTAATAAAGGTTTGTTGAGTGACTGCATGACTGTGAGGTGGTGGAAAGGAAACAGATTTAGAAGGCATTCACATCTCTGCCTCTGAGCTGTAGACCATCAGGCTGGACCCTACATGCCTTTGAGCCCCTGATGAGGATTAAATAACATTAATGTCATAAGTTCTTTCTGGGCACTGACCTTCCTGAACAGCTACTTGACTCTTAGTGCTGGGATTGCTGCCAGCATGGTCAAACCAGGGAGGTCACCATAGGACCCACAGTGTTCAAAGCAGATGCTCCATGGCAAGTGAACCATGACCTACACCTGGGTGGGGGGAGTGCTTGTGCCCTCTCAGTTCCTGCCAGCTCTCACCATTCTGTGTGCTGTGGCCAAGGAGCCCTCTCCACTGTGCTCCCCCACCCTGTGTTTCAGCTTCATTGGAGCCTCCTTCAGGCTTGACTGGGCCAAGGCCATGCCCACTTGAGCTCCCTTCCTGCAGGACTACTGCCTGTAACCCACCCACCTCCTCAGGCTCTTCTGTAATGCATGGACTTTGGCGTCAGAATGTCTGAAGTTGAAACCCACAGCTGGAGCACATCACAATCCTGTGTCAGTGCCCCAGACTCTCAGTTTTCTTGAATGCGCAAAGTAGCCAGTGATTCCAACCTCAGGAGTGTGTGTTCGGGGATAAAGAAGGAAAGCTGAAGTCTCCTAATTTGCTTCCACTAGGGAGTTCCCCCTCCCCCAGTGAGCACACCAGGGAACAAGGCCCTGCTCAGGAAGAGGAATGGGTGAGAACAGTGAACGTGAGCCCCCATAAGAGGCAGGGCTTGCTCACTTAGAGCTGATGACTTGAGAGATGGAGCTGCCTGCTCCCCCATCAACGTGTGGCAAAGTCACGGAGGGCCCAGGAGGGCTCCTTAACAGCAGCGAATGCCCCCAACACAGCCCTGGAAGTCTGGCCTGCCTCTACCCTGGGCTCCCTCCTGTCCCCTCACACCACCTGCCCTGTGCTAGAGATGAGTGGAGTTTAGGTTCCCTGGTCCTCTCAGTGAGGACAGGAGGAGGCAGAGAAGAGAAGGAACTGCAAGGCTTCTTTTGTTCTTGCTCAGACTCACAAGGCTGTGCCCACCTCCAGGTCTGTCCCTTGAAGGGACCTGTCTCCATGCACTGCATGACACATGTTTATGCACCTTCACATACAAGCAGTCATTGCCATGTGGAAACTGAGGCCCAGAGACACAAAGGAATGGCCCAGAGCCTCTGAGGTATGCAGAACACAAGGGTTAGCTTAGGGTGATTCCCTTATAGACCAGGGTGCCAAAGTACCCCCTGCATTTACTGCCAGAATGAGGGCCCCTTCAAGCTTGCGTCTACTGCTCAGACTTTTCCCATATGGGACAATTTTCCTTTTCACATCCTTGCATGTGTTCATCACACACATGACATCATAGTGACATCACAGGTGTGAACTATGGGGCTGGGGTGAGAAGATGAGAGGACACCAAGGGGGTGAGCAGGTGCAACTGAGGAAGTTATCGGGGGCAGCTCTGCTGATGGGCAATGGCACCCACTCTTCTCACCACCTGCCCATGGACTTACATATGGGGACAGGGAAAGATGCCAGGCTGATGGGCAAGGGGATCCCCAAGGTTCCAGGGGCCCACATGGCTGGTGACAGACCCAGGACAACCTTGAAATTACAAGTTGGGTTGAGAGGGGCTTTGAGCACCTGGAATTTGAATGAACCCCTCCCTAGAGTAGATGGATGCTCCAGGAGAGAGACCTCAGCCTCTTCCTCTGTCTATTGGGGTGTTAACACTGGGTGACCCACAAGGGTTCTACAGACTTAGGGAAATGTCCATTTGGCCTGGTCCTTCTGTGATGACCCATTGCTCTTCCAGTGGCCCAGGAGAGCTGCTGCCTTGAGGAAAGTCAAACAAAGTGTGTGATCAATTTTGTGGGTATCCTGCCAGGAGCTGCAGCACTAATGCTGGCCAGCAGGGGCAGGAAGCCACACCACCAGCTGTGCCCACTGTGCCTGCTGCAGCCTCTGGAGACTGGGAAGAGTCATTCGGGGTCTTTCTGGCCATCTACCTGACTCAGACACAACATACACCTCTTATCATTACTTCTCAAAAATCTGAGCTGGGCATAGGCTTGTAAAGGGCCTTAGAGATCATCAAGTATTCATTCAGCAACTCTTCCCCAAGCACTCACCCTGTTCCAAGCTCTGTGTTTGGTCCTGGGTATGGAGTGAAAAGAATCTCGGTGGCCTCTGCAAAACAGGAGGTGGCAAAATAATGAAAGCAAGCACAAGTGCAAGGAAAGAGCAAGGACTATAGAGAAAGCTAAGCAGGGTGCTTCAAGGAGGGCTAAGGGTCACCAGGTGTGAGGGCCTGAAAGGACACATTGAGGTGATACACCTTGACCAGATTGACAAGAGGGAGCCACTAGTCAAGAGGGAGCACACATGTGGGAAGAGAGCACCTGGGAGAAGGCACAGCAGGGAAAGAGAAGGATGCAGAGGGAGGTTGCCCAGAGAGGAGGTTATGAAGGCAGCTGCTGTGGGCAGAGCCTCAACTGAGGCTCAGCAGTGGAGGAGCTGCTTCCTAGCTCTCTTGTGTACATTTGCAGAATTCATATTGGGATGGGAGATAGAACAAGAGAGGGAAAGTTCACTCACAAGAGAGAGTGGTGAAGACAGCAGAGCATTTTGTGTAAATCTTCGGAAGGACACCCTGACATTTAGCCATATTATTTTGTTTAGCAGTGAGTCACCAGGCCAAGACTCACCTCCAACGGGGGGACAGTATATGAAGATGCTTTTACCTGGAAGCAGAGATTGCAGGGACACAGTGCACAGGCAGCCACCACAGAGGTTGATAGGAGGCACTTGAATCGGACTCTAAATGCAATGGGAAGGCTCTGGAAGGATTCTGGCACAGCAACAATGACTGAAGTTCATCTCATTTCAACCTCATCATTGTACAGACTGATACAGTAATCCAGAAGTGAAAGGGAGTTTCCTAAGATCACACAGGCCTAATGAGCCCTGTTTTGATTTGTATTCAATGTTTTATCTATACCCTTCCTATTTATTCCATGTTTACATCTGTGTATTTGCTACATTGGAAATAAGACTATGCGGTTTGCAGTGTTTGCCCCACATAAACATGATGACACCACAAGGAAACAGATGCTAGAATGATTCCCACTGTGTCAGTGAGGAGACTGGGGAGGACTTAGTGAGTTGGGGTCACAAAAACTGAAAATAAGGAGTAGCTGGGTCTCAACCCAGCTGGGTCCCCTCATAGCTGGGGCCCAAGCTGCACACAGGCCTTCCCACGTAGCTATGGGGTAGAACGTGCTGGCAGAACTATGTCCAGTTCACAAAATGATGTAGGTGAGGAGGATAGACAGACAGACCTGCAGAGGGACTTTGTGGAGTTTTAACCATTGGGAGAGCCAGGGTAAGAGGACCTAAAGAGGTGACCTCACATCCTTGGTGAAAGACCCTAACAGAACTTGGAACTGTGGTAACCAGGCACCCAGATTCCAAAGGAAGCCCCCTTCCCAGCTCACTTGGCAGGAGACACTCAAAAGAGCAACGTGTTCTGTTGTGTTCCTAGATCCTGAGGCTCAAGACTTAACGTAGGAATGAGTCCCTTTTCCATCACCTTCCACATTGGCTCAGGCCACAACAACGAAGCCTCTGGCCATTGGCCAGGAGGTACCCAAAGGTAACATGGGCTGGCCCAGGACAGCCAATTCAGTACATTCCACTACTGTACTCCTGCCTGGGCAGCCCCATGTCCATCCATATCCCAGTGAGTAGGAGGCATGAGCAGTGGGACCACCCTGGGAAGGAGCAGGCCACCAGGGATGGGAACCCAGTAGGACCGTCTCTATCACCTGCCAGGTCATGTCAGGAAGGGTGGGGTGGTGCGTCTTGTGGAGGCACCCATGTGCACCAGGGTTAATACTGAGCAATCAAGCTGTCATCTCCTCCTCTCCAACAGGGCTGAAGGGGAAGGCAGACAACAATCTGGGCTTAATCTGGGACCCAGCCCAAACGAGGCATGTCTTCCCTTGTGGAGTAGGGCAGACCACCCGGTGATGCCTTTTTGCCTGACTGTCAGGCAATGTCTTCACAGAGCTCCATGCAGGTGGTTGGCCTGGAGCTGGAGGAGGGGCTCATCTAAACCATCTCTCTGCAGAAGGTGCAGGTACAATGTGGCCCCAGCCAGAGCCAGTGCTGATTCCAAGTGGGAGCAAGTGCTGATGTGGGTTACAAAACACCAGGGGAGCACCCTAGCACCAGAATCCCACCCTGGCTGCTTCCCCACATCCTCTCCTAGGGCTTTCAACCATGAGTGACCCAATATCCTGCTTCCTGAAGAACCTGGGTCCCCACCAATCACCCACCACACTGCCATTCCATAGTCCAAGGGAGCAAGTCAATTCAAATGGTTAAAGGAATAGCAGAGAAGAGTCTCTTGCATGGGTTTCCCATCAGCATAGGCTGAAGGGTGGGTTCATTTCAGATATGTGTGCATTTTGCTCCTGTATATCTGTTTTCAACCCCAAGCTCCATGTCCCTGCACAGCAGTCTTTGTGAATAACCTCCAAACCTTCCCCAAGCCATACAGCTCCTCTTGCTTAAGAGGGTTCTTGCCATGTCACATAACCATCCCCTTGACCTTCCTAGGTCAGGAACTGAGGCCTGACTCAGCTGCCCAATATTCCAGATGAGAGGCAGCTTACATCAATGATTCAGTCGTCAGTGTTGCTGGACCTCGAATGGTCCTTTCCAGTGGCGCTGTCAGCACCGCTGCCCTGAACATCTCCCACGTGCCCCAAGGCACTGATCCTCCCACTCCCAGTAGGGGATCCCAGGAAAGGGATGGCTGGGCAGAGGACATGCAGACATAACTTTCAACAGCAAGGGCCAGATAACTTCCCTAAGGTTGGAGCAGTTTAGTTACCACTGGTTGTCTGTGTAGGCAGGCATGCCCCTGCACCCTACCTGGAACTGGCTCTTTTTATTTTCCTTCATTTACCAGATCTGGGGTCAGGGTGGTAAATGGCATAGCCTTGTGGCTTTGGCCCCATGAACAGTGGATTCCTGAAAGTTGATTACTGACCAGGTGGGTCTGCTGTTCCCTGAGGTATCTGTTCAGATCTTCAGCCCTGCAGGCGTCTTTCTCCCTCCATGTAAACTCCAGGTATCTACCCTTTGCTGGATGTGTGGTTTCATCTTTAATTTTTTCCTCACCTCAAATTCAATTTTAAGGCTGAGGACCTTTCACTGCTAGAGGCATGCATGACCCCCTTGACCTCATGTCACTGAGGGATTGGGTGCAGAATGTCTGCCCAAAGCCCCAGCCCCACCTGGGGTCCACAGTTCTGCCTTTGGCTGCTTGTTCCTCCTCTGTCCCACCCTAGAAGAAGAATGACTCAGCCTTCATGGAGGAGGAGACCTGCACAGTGTGGAAGGTCAAGGCAGTCCCTTGGGAGAAGCTGGTGGAGAACCTGGTGCCTGCCTTCCAGGACGGTGACCCCGAGTATGTCAACATCTTCCTTGGGACATATCAGGTTTTCATGACTACCAAGCAGGTCCTGGATGGGCTGTTACAAAGGTGAGTGCCCGCCTCATCCCTGGTCACTGGACTGTCATTTCACCCACTGGCCTCAGTTTCCTTCTTGAGAATGGGGTCAGTAAGAGGACCAACCTCCAAAGTTGATTGTAAGGACTAACTGGGAGAATCCATAGAAAGTGCTTCCTCAAGCTTGGCTCAGTGGACAGGGTGGCTGGAGGGACAGGGTAATTTCTAGGTAGGACTTTCCTTTTCCCAGTGAGGAAGCTTTCAACCTCACCCCCTTATTGACCCCAGTTTCCTCGTTTCTAAAGGAGATTTGAGAACACTTTTGGGGCCTTCAACCTTGGTGTGGTCTGAGCAGGCATCACTGTAGGTTCCCAGAGGGGTCCAGGGCCACCCTAGCTCTGAGAAGTTGCTACTTATTGCTCATTCCTTCACCAGGTATACATCAAGTGTCTACTAGGTGCAGGCACTTATTGAGGCATGTAGCTTCAAACAGTGGACAAAGCAGACAAAAGCCTCTGCTCTTCTGGGTGCCGCATGAATTGGGTCCACAGGCAATAGCATGAGTCATCTTAGGCAGGGGGTACACTCAGTAAGTTAGCTGTGACATGCTTATGCTCTCCCTTAGATATGGACGTAACCTCCATGGCAGTGCCAGGCATGGTTGATGCCTTGAAATGAAAAAGTGAGTGCAAATTGGGTGAGGGGGTGGGGCTCTTCTCACCAGACACCAGTGTGGGAATTTGGGCAGTAGGTGGCAAGGAAGGGCTGGGCAGAACA
Organism: Cabassous unicinctus; assembly: GCA_029593785.1. Lineage (NCBI taxonomy): Eukaryota > Metazoa > Chordata > Mammalia > Cingulata > Chlamyphoridae > Cabassous > Cabassous unicinctus. The sequence goes on along the minus strand of JAQZBX010007849.1, from coordinate 32,928 downwards.
CTGGGCCCCACACATACTATGCCTCCCCTGGAGGACTGAGTCCAGAGGGTTTCCACCTCCAGTTGGAAATGAGTCAAAGGAAGCTGGGGGTGAGGTCCTGGGGCACTGACTGTAGAGGAACCTGGTGTCTCATTGTAGGTCCCCAAGAAAGCCTTTCCTCACCACAGCCCATCACAGCCTCTAGGCCCCCAAACACCGCCTCATACAGATCCATTAAAGGAGGTGTTGAGAAGCCTGTTCCAAATCTTCCATGGACCTCAGTTCTGTCTGCATTCTGCAGGAGAGCAGGGCCGGCTGTGAACCCCTGTCATTTGGGAAGGCAATGTCAGTGGTAAGAGAAGACACAAACATGACACATGGCAGAGGAAGAGGCAGATCCTTGGGGCAGAATTTACTGCATGAGGGTCACAAGTTTCCAAGTTAGGAGGACTGACATTGTCCCCTCATCACTCACAAATTGATGAAGCTCCTACTCTGTGTCAGCACCAAGCTATGGACACACCAGTCAAAACCCCTCTCTGTCCTTATGGACTTTTTGTTCCAGAAGGAGGCCCCTGGGGGCAGCATGGAAAGAAATGGCAGTTTCTGTCTTGCTACCCACCCACCTGCCCTCAGCACCCTCTCCTCCCTGCTGGGCACCTGGATGGACCAGTACCCTGAAGATTTCCTACAACCACCAGGCTCTGTCTTCCTCAAGCTGCTGTTGGCCTAAACCCAGGTGCATCTACATGGCTCTGCCCTGGTGTACCATGCTGCAGTTCTCCTTCACAGATGAGCCTCCTGGAGCCATTGAGGCAGACTCAAAGGGTGAGGACGACTCAGGGTGGCAGCATGTGAGCTTATGGGGTGGGGGCCTGGATGGAACCATATAGGCAGGAACTACCAGAGTTTGCCCTTGGGCCAGAAATGAGGAGGAGACTCAAACAAGACACCTGGGGGACTGCAGTCTTGGAACACTTTTTGGGCTAGATCTTCCCCTAAGGGTAGTGGGATGTTCTCTGTATTTGAAAGATACTTGGAGCCATTCATGATATGGAACCTACCTCTTCTCCAGCTCCTTTGTCAGCTCCAGAGCTGCAAATGCCTCCAGTGTGACATCTAGCATCATTTCCACCACCAGCGGCAGACACAGGGCCAGATCCTGAGCCTGAATCAACAACATTGCCACCTATACAGCCAGCTATTGAGTTAGCACCAGTGCTTGCTCTGGAAATTTAGCCTGATGCATTAGCTGTTGTATCACAAGCTCCAGAGGTGAAGGTCGCTCCAGCTCCACCACAACTCCCACCCACAGAGTTAGGGCCCGTGCCTGTCCTGGAGCTAGACCATCCTACTTCATTAGCTGGAGAACCTGCTCAGGAGCTGGGAACAGCTACATCACAATCAGTAGCACAAGTTCCACAGCCAGAGGCACCTGTATCACCATGTGATGAACCAGTTCCAGAGTCAAAGGCAATTCCAGCTCCACCCACCTTGCTCCTACATATGTATCGGCACTGCCCATTGTGGAAGTATAGCCTTCTCCTTCACCATCGGAAGCATCAGCTTTAGATCCTGAACAGGCTTTGGTACCACCTCTTCAGCCACCTATGGAGGTATCACCAATGACCACCCAGCATGTACAGCCAGCTCTTTCCCAGATGTAGAAGCTGCTGCCAGGCTGGAGGAAGTAACATCACCATCTGTATCACCAGTTCCTGAGCTGGAGGCAGTCCCACCTCTATCCCCAGTGCCACCTACACAGTCTGCACAAGGGCCCATTCTGGAGCTACAGCCTAACTCACCTTCAGCAGCAACAGCTTTCAAGTTGGAGGCAAGTCTGGCAACACAACCAGAGCCACCACCAGAGCTCAAATCAACACCAGAGTGGGCTACACCACCAGAGCCTTCCTGCCCCTGGCCAGAGGCATCAGAGAATGGGCTGAGGGAGGAGAAGGCTAACCTGCTGGCTTTCCGTCCTGAGCTGGTGGCAGAGCAGTTGACATGGATGGATGTGGTGAGCAGTTGGACTTGGCCAGGTAGAGCTGGGGGGATCTTCCTCCCAGGATCTGCCATCCCAGCCTTAACATCCCTTAATCCAGAATCTATTGATCTGGGTCCAAAGCCTGGCTCCACTCCCAGCACTGTAACCTAGGCAAGCTTAATAATCCCCAAGCCCACTCTTCCCCATTCTGGAGAGTAGATATAGGACACTAATCTTACCTGCCACCCACACTGACTGTGAAGATTACATGAAAGCAAATAAATACTAAGCCTGAGCAGGCTTTGTCCTTCGGGGTTCAAAGGGAGCTCACTGAGGATAGCTGTCTCCATGGGTGGTCTCTCTGGGCTAGGGGTCTCCACAGCATCACTACTAATAAGACCCTGATGAGCACTGGATCCTTTGGCAGGCACCCAAAATCTCTGGTTCCCATATGGATCATGCACCTGACCTCAAGCAGGCCTAGGAGGCATTATCGGGAGGGGCTGTGGTGCCACCTGGGCTGTGGAGGCATGAGGCACCTCTGGTGCTGGAGTCTGTGAGATGGACATCAAATTGCAACTCTCTCTTCCTTGCTAGCCTTGTGCCCTGGGTCACTCAAATGTTACATCCCTTCAGAGGACAGAAAGTACACTCTGTGCTCAGCCCACTGAGCTCTAGCTGAGACCTCCTGACCCTGGCTTGAGTCCAGAGGGTCTGTGGGATCTAAGCTGCATGGGTGCAGAACTTGCTGACATCTCCTTCTCCCCAGGAGCTGTTCAAGAAGGTGGTGCCTTATCACTGCCTGGGCTCCATCTGGTCCCAGCACAACAAAAAGTGCAAGGAGCATGTGGCATCCACCATCCGCGCAATCATCTCGAAGTTCAACCATGTGACCAACTGCATTATCTCCACCTGCCTCAAGGACCAGAGCATGAAGGCTCTGGAGAGATCCAGGGTGGTGGAACACTAGATTGAGGTGGCCAGGGTATGCTCAGGGCACCTTCTCTGGGTCCTGGAACACCTGTCTTTTCTTAATGGCTCTCTGGACTACAGGTCCTCCCTGGTCTGTATCTCAGCCCTACACTATCATCACTATTGACCCAGGTTACTCCTTCAGGTTGAGTGTGGGTGTCCCTCCCTGGGTCCACAGTGTGTCCTCAGAGTCTCCCTGGGTGTCTGTCTCATCCAAGAGGGGATAAGTCAGCTGAGGGAGCTGAAGCTGGACCAGAGGGGCACTCAGACCACACCTCATGGCTGATTGTTTCTCCCTCACCAAGAATGTCAAATCCTCAACAATTTCTCCTCATTCTACACCATCCTCTCTGCTCTCAAAAGCCACTTGATTTACCATCTCAAGAAGACATGGGAAGAAGTTTACAGGTTGGCAGACCTCTCTCCATGGGACAGAAGGCAGGACCAGGGACCCCACAGGCCTGGGCATCTCCCGTCAAATAGCCTGGGAGGCAGTGGCTCCTGGGCAGCGTCAGACAGGGTGGGGCTAAAGGGGTCCACATGACCCGAGGCCAGCTGTTCTGCCTCAGCACTGGTTCTCTCCTCTGTCAGCTGCAGATCTGAGCCAAATGGGAGAATGTCAAGTATTTGCTGCTCAGCAACACACTCTGTCCAGTTGAAATCTAAATGTTGTAAAACATGCTGAGTATGAAATGGGAATGAGGGTCCCTGTTGTGCCCACCTGAGAGCCCAGCTGCACAATGTCCTGCAGCACCCAGAGCTATCCATTGTCAGCACCACACACCCAGGCAGTCCAGGAGGCTAAAATAAACTGGAATGGGCTTATACTCTCCCAGCCACTCCCTCCTTCTCCTTCCTTCCTGCCCACCCACAGAGACAGCTTCCACCTATTTCAGAGCCAGCATGAAATTTCCTTAAATGAGGACAACTATGCAGAGAGCAGTGAGCTGATCATCAAGGTAAAGAGGGGGCTGGGGGTCAGGACTCAGGAAGTGGGGTTGTTAATTTTTCACTGAAAACTTCTTTAAAATCATCTAGTCTGGCCTATTATGAAAGAAGATGAATTGGGCTATGTTTGTTTTGTGGGCAGTTGGGGGGGGCAGTCATAGGGCAGTAGGCTGTGGTTCTTGTATGTAGTGGAGGTGGCTGGGATGTTCCTGGAGGAGATGATGAACTGGCAGGATGAGAAGTCCCACATGCAGAGGGAGGTCTCATAACTGTGCCATGTTATGAATGACATGTGTGCCAGAGAGCTATGTGAAATATATGGAAGACAGGAAACCATTGTGATCCTTCCTGACCATAACTAGAAGCTTCCAAATGAAAGAGGAAGCAAAATTTCAATGCTCAGTACTCCTGGCAGCCACCACTGTACCTGGACAATCAGACCTGGCACCATGGAGACCCATTGCAAAGTGGATGCTGGGACTTGTCTGCAGGCGAAATATCCTGAGTGAACCTCGGGGGAGGGGATGCCGTTGGTATAGCTTTGGACAGGTTTTTTTGATCTCAAATCCTGTTGGCTGAGGCAGGCAGGAACAGCTCAACTAGGCTTCCAGAGACACCCCATCTTCAAGTTCCATGGCTGGGATGACACAAGGCCCCAACCCACACTCTGAGGCCTGGAGAACCAGACACTAGTTAGTGGTTGTGGGTGGTGCAGTGATTACATCTCAGAAAATGCCTCCCTGTGGAGGGAGCAGCCTGTCTTCCACTGCCCTGAGTGAATCAGTCCAAGTTTAAACCATCTTGGGCCTCTGTGTCCTTACATGGAACAGAGGCATGGTCATCCAGTGGTGTCACCCTCATGGTGAGGTGGCAAAGTTCAAGGGGGAAAAGGAATGTGGCTGAGTGTTCCTGAGACTCTGAGGTGAATAGCATGATGGCCAGAGCATCCTCGCTACCATGCAACACTGAGGTTCTGGACTCCTGGTGAGAGTGGTCAGGTCTTTGTCCTCAGATCACAGATGAACAAACAGGCTCATGAAAGCCTGTCCACTTGCACAAGATCATGCAGGGGACATCTGCCATGTGATAGCAGCAGATTTCCACCTGCCCACTAGGTCCAGGTGTCCAAGACCCCAGGGAAAATAGATGAGGGGTGGGGGGCCTCACTGACTTTGTCTTCAACCTTGCCAGGAAGGGATCCCCAAGTTTGCCACCCTGGAGAGGAACCCCAAAACAGCCCTGAAGTTGTGGCAGCAGGAGAGGGTGAGTGTGGCTTAGGCCAAGAGGGTCATCATGTAGTGGCCTCCAAGTCAAGATGGGGACCCTCCTCAAGCCCATCCTTCCTGAGCCACTGAGCCTGGAAAGCCTCCCTCCAATTTCCTTCCCCTGGAACCTTTAGGGCAATGAGCCATGGAAATCCAGGGAGAACTAGATGCAGCCAGTCAGAGCAAGAGCCTTGAAGAGCTGAATCAGGGTGGATTGGGTGGCAGAGGGGGATAAACTCAGTGATTTTAGAAAAGGGAGTGCTGGGAGGAAACCACAAGGGAGTTTGGGGTCCTTGGAACCTAGGAGGGTATCTTAGGGGTGACAGCAAAGTGTCTGAGACTGTCCCAGGTGAAAGCTGTTGGTCCTCGGGGTCTGAGACTGAGGAGTTTTGAGGGAGGGGTCATGGAGGCACCTGAGAGTCTGTGCTCATCCCCACCCCACCCAATACCACAGGGTGTCATCCAGGGCATTATCCCATGCCTGGGGACATTCCACACTCAATTTTTGATGGTGGACTATTCCATGGAGGAGTATCTGCATGTAAGTGAGTCTGGGAGCTGGGGTGGGAAAGGGACCCTGATGCTTGGGAGGAGAGGCCCCCTTCCTGGGCCATGAGCTCTCACCAGTGGGGACACCACATCTCCTGAAAGCCTTACAGCTGCTCTGGGAGCTGGGGTGCCATGGCCGCCTTGCAGATGAGTAAAAGGAGGCTGGTCCAAGGGGCAATCTCTTCATTGTCTTCATAGGCTGGGAGTGGAAGGTTTCTCTGTCTCCACACCTGGTCCCCACTCCTGGCACCCAAAAGTCTGTCTGGGTCCTTCCCTGGTCTGGACTGCTCTGTGCATGTTGAAATCTTCAGTCTTTCAGTGTGACAGGGGCTCAGGGGTTATGGGCATGGTAATGGATGGGGGGCTCTTTATCATGGATGTGAACTCTCTGCACTCCAGGGGAGGATGGTCAATTTTGACAAAAGGAGGAAGGTGAGGAGCTGTGGCCATCATTGTGGGGGGTGCTGGGGTGGGAGATGGAAAGCAGGGACCTTTCTGGGCAGGTCACCCTGAGCTGCTTGCAACTTCTTCTTAGATTGATGGGGAGAGTTTGAGGAGAAAAGACAGGGCCGAACCCTCCTTCAGCAGGTTGGGAGTTATATGTGGGGTGGGGGCAATATGTGGGATAGAGTACAGCTTCCTGGAGGATGAGCTATGTGAACTGAGCCCTGAGGGCAGCTGGAGCCTGGAAGGGAGTGGAAGAGTGGGGAACCCACAGGTCAAAACCAGCCACTCGCTCCCATCCCACTGAACAAACCCACCCAGGCCTCAGCAGGGCCTCTTCCTTCCCTCTGGCCCCAGGAATACCAGATGGTTGCTGAGCTCCAGCAGCTCCAAGCAGGCTGCTGCTATGACTCCCTTGTGCCCAGTGAGCAATTTGGGGCCTGGTTTGGGGCCTTGGAGCAGCTCAGCAAAATTGACAGGTCAGGCCAGGACTGGATCTGGCAAATGTAAGGGTGGGATCGTCCTGCTGGCTCCTGGGTCAGGATAGGACCTGCTGTCTGAAGATTCTGGGGCACCCAAATGCCAACTCCTGTGCAGACACTGGGAGGGATCCCTGAGGTGTGTCTTCCAGGATCCTCACAGCCACCACTCTGTCCACTCTGTAGCTACCACCTGTCTTATAAGCTGGAACCCCCATCCCAGTTGGCCAGTAAGTTTCAGGGAGAAACACCACACAGAAGGCATCAAGTCTTGGAGTGAAGTGTGAGTTCCCCATCCAGGGTGGGCAAGTGTGGGCTGGCTCAGGACTCAGGGAATCTTCAGGATAAACGTGGGCTTTGGGAGACTGACAGTTTAGCGCTCCACAATCAGCCAAGCCTTTAACTGTGGATAGTTACACAATCACTGTGCCTGTTTCCTCTTCTGCGAAATGGAGTGATGCTGCATACACTCTAAGGCAGTCGAAACCCACTGGCTCCTTTAGATGGACAGAGCACTAAGCAGGTGCAGTAGTAGCAGGGCAGAAGTTTGTTTGCAACCCCAGGGAGGCCCCCAAGGTAAGCCAACCCATCCTTCTGGCTTCCAGGCCCCAGTCACTGAGTCCAGTGGTAGCAAAACCCCCACTCCAGTGTGCAGCTCCAGTGTGGCCCTGACTTCAGCAGAGGGGATGCAGCTGACTCACCTCACATACATGTGGACAGCTCCTCAATTTCCAATGTGAAAATCCCCCTGGACCATGTCCCAGAGTCTGAAGATGACTATGAAATGAAAGTTACTGCCCACCTCCTCTCATGTCGGACTTTGATGGAGTGATGGAGTTTCAATTAAAGGCCATGACTACTGACACAAAGCTCACCTTGGAATGTAATAAACAAGCCCTCCAGTCTCATGCTAATAGGAGCTGGGTGGGGAAACATCCTGAAACAACACCTGTGAGTTGCAGAAATGTAACAAAGAACTGAGCCATTGACCTTTAAGACCTGCTGATTTCAGTAAGATGAAACTGTCAAATATCTATTACCCTTGCACATGTTCACATGTATTTTGTTTGTTCTAAAGCTGAAATAAAAGCCACACTTTATATGGCTCTTTCTTCTCTTCATAACGGATGAAGGGTCCCCTGATCCCAGTTTTTTCTTCTCTTTGTCTTATTCTTTCTCATCTGCGGCACCATTTTCACCGACCCAGTTCCTGAATGCCAACAGGCTCTTGCCCTCACCCTTCCTCTCTGGTCCCAGCTTGGCCCTCTCTGAGTCCACAAAGAAGTCACAGATTGTTGACACCTACAGTACTTCTAGAGCCTCCTGGAGCTTCTCAAGCAGTCCTGGGGTGCCAGGAGCCTCCAGGCCTTCTGCTGATCTAGCTGTCACCCACTTGGAGCAGTTGACCTATGCATCATCACAGAAATCCCCCATTGTCACATCAGTATCCAGAGGAACATCCTCTTCCTTGTCATCCATCAAATCCAAGGCTACCCAGACCTGCCACAAGTGCCCTGACTTCAGCAATGGGGATGCAGCTGATTCACCTCACATATATGTGGCTGGGTCCTCAAGCTCTAAGGTGACATTCCACCTTTACCATGTCCCAGAGTCCCAAGATGGCCAGGAAAAGAAGGTGACTGCCCAACTTTTCTCATGTCAGCCCTCACCCTCACCCTACCTCTCCGTTGCCAGCTTTGCCTTCTCTGAGTCCACAAAGAGGTTGCAGGCTGTTGACACCTACAGTACTTCTAGAGCCTCCTGGAGCTTCTCAAGCAGCCCTGGGGTGCCCTGAGGCTCCAGGCCTTCTGTTGAACTAGCTGTCACACTGTTGGAGCAGTCAACCTCTGCATCATCACAGAAATTCTTCATTGTCACATCAGCATCTGGAGGAACGTACTCTTCCTTATCATCCATCAAACCCAAGGCCACAAGGAGCAGCCAGAAGCATTGCGACACAAGGCCACACTATAAATGGCAGTGGGTGACTGTTGCATTATCCACATCAGCCTGCTTGAGGATAAAGGCAACAATTACAAGAACATCCTCATGAGCCAGGCATGTGGCCATCCCCTGGGGTCCTTCAGTTGTTCAGGCAGTAGACACATAAGGAATGACATGTTCCCTCCCTGTCATCTTGGAGCAGACTACCTAGTTCATGGGGAAGGACAGACAGCCCCCTCCAAAGGCAGGAAGAGCATGAGTTTGATGATGATGAAGGCTCAGGATGGTGGACATAGGGGCTGAGAACGTCACACTGAGGAAGGAAGACCTGGGCAAGGCTCTCTGAGGCAACATCAAAGAGGAGGAGGAGGGGCAGACTGCTAGGCCCATGGGGACATGTTCTTAGCTGGCCAGAGGGACAAACTGCAGGCCAGGATGAAGGAGCAGGGGTCAAGGGGAAAAGCTGAGCTCAGAGAGGTGTTGGGAGCTGGGTACATCAGGCCCTTTGAGCTGATGGACAGAGCTTGACTTTCTCACAGGAGATGGGATTCACTGGAGGGTCAGAGCAGAACAGGGACAGCAGGTGACCTTTGACCTCAAAGTGGGAGTTAGGCTAGTGTGTGGAGACACCAGCCAATGAGGGGTTGCTGAGGTAACCTAGAAGTGAGGACAGGGTCTGACCCACAATGATGGCCTTCAAAGTTTGAGCAGGAGCAGATTCTGGATGGGACATGCAGATGGAGCCACCCCAGTCCCCACTGCACAGAAACTGGCTGTGCTGCCATGTTACACACCTCCCCTGGTCTGCACTTCTCATGTAGCGAGGAGCAGGTATGGTTTTACTAAGCTGTTACTTGTGTGACCCTTGACCTGAGCCCTGCCTGTAGCTAAGCCCTCATGGTCAAGGCAACTGCAGTCTGGACGTTGCTGACCACAGCTGCATCCTGGAGCCCAGGGAAGTCCTGGTGTGCTGTAGGTTGTCATCCTTTCTGACATCTGGGCTTGGACTAGATGTCCTGTGCTCTACCCTGGGGTTTCACTGCTACCTGGAGGTGTCCTGGAGGGGTAGGGGCAGGGCAAGGGCACTCCCTGAGGTCAAGACATCTCCTGTGATTGGGAAGCAGAAGGTGACAGAACGAGGCCCAGATTTCACTCCTCAGTCCCCACCCTCTGCTGCATGGTCACCTTTTGTCCTCAGGGCCCTGGGAGCCCATAGCAATTGTGCAGGCTGAAGACCCAAGGGACAGAGTTCAGCCTATTGGGCAGAGGTTTGGACCGACACTGGGAAATAACTTCAAGAGAGAGGTAGATGTTCTTGTAGGAAATGGTCGTAGGAAAGATTAGAAAGCCCCCTCATTCCATGGAGGAGTCCCCAGGGGAAAAAGGGAAGACTGTGGGGCCCCTATAGACCCAGCTCTGACCAGAGGTAACTCCACAGGGTCTCTGACATCTGCATTCTGGGGGAGCTGGCTCCAGGGCATAAGCCCTGAGGGCATGTATCTTGATCCACTGCAGGTGGCCAACCAAGAAAGAGCTCCAGCTGTGATCCAAAAGGCACTGGAAGAAAACAACCTGGATGGGGACAAGCCAGAGGACTACATTCAGGTGCAAATCATTTCAGAGGATCGAAGTAAGTCAGAGGGTGAATTGGAGAGCGTGAGGGTGGAGGAAGTACACAGAGAAACATGTCCCCAGCTAGAAGCTCTGAGGCCCCCTGGCCCTAGTATACCTGACAGCAGGTTTGGTAGGCACCCTGTCCACAAACCATGTTGCTCAGAGCAACCCTTATTGCCCACAACATCTTCTCCTGACCTGCTCCTTCTCCCTTGTGTACTCTTCCCTGGACATGACCAAGGCATTGGGAAACCAAGTTCAAAGCTAACAACTTTGAGGTACCCAGAGAAAGGGCTTTTCACTTCGGACCATGAACAAGATGGCCAAACAGAAGGGCTCAACTTGAAATGCATCCTCTGGACATGAGTGGGTGAATGCTCCTCCAAAAGCATGACTGGTGGACACAAGCACATGCTACAGGCCATGCCTTTATGATGGTGAAAACTAAATAAAATCTCCTTGATCCACATAGGAGGCCCTACAGAGCTGACTCAGTATTCCAGAAAGTGGGAAAGGGAAAGAATCCAGAAGAACAGCACAGACCCAGAGCCAGGCATCTTGGGTTCTGTGGCCTTAGATCAGTTTCTTAAGCACCTGGGCCTTTTTCTCACTCCCTGAAGGGGTGAGAAAACTAATCAATGTATGTGCACATGGTATGTATGTGCACAAAAATATTCAGTGAGCTGATTCCCCTCTCCCAGCCATTAGCCCAGGCAAAATGACTCCCACCGTTCCTAGAAGTTGCTAAATCCTCTCTTGTGATTCAAATGGGAAATGGGAGCTGTGAAGTGTGAAATAGGGCAGAAGGACCCATCCTACAGAATAGAAAGACTGAGAACTGCAAAGGGGAAGAAAGGAGATGAGTAGCCACACCACTGTGGCAGAGCAGAAATTCCAGGCCAGTATATCTTTCTGGCTGGCTCTAGGCCAGGAGGACAGGAAGAAAATAGGATCAAAATGTAAATACTTGCTAGGTGTCAGGTACTTCTTGGTCATGGAAAGCTTCAGGAACTCTGTTCAGGAGGCCTGGGCTAGCGCTGCTCTTCACTGGGTCCCAGTAGACTTGTCCTGGGTAGTGCTGGATTCGGGGACCTTGCACTGGGTACTAGAAATCCAATTTCAGCTCTGATATCCTGAGCAGAGAAGGTGACAGGGGGTGAGGTCAGGGAGTAGATGACCTCTTGGCAACTCCATTCTGAGGTTGGCAATTATTAGTCACTGTCACTTTTTAAAAAAATATTCTTAATTTTTAGCTGTGCCTCTGCAGTCTTTCCTTCAGGCAGGCATCATTCAGAGGGCTCCTTTTTGGTTCTTGATTTGGATTGGGGGTTCAGGTCCCTGGGTAAGGTCTGCTCTCATAGGGACACAAAGGGTTGGGGTATCCTGTAGTCACTTGGAGAACAGCTGACGATCTCTCTGTCCCTCTCCCCAGTGCTGCAGAACCCGGCAGTGCAAATGTGTACTATGCTATGCATCCCTCGCCCAAGTATCATTTTCTGCTCATGAAGTGGAACACACTCATGTATGACAAGGTCAAGAACAGAGCTATCTCAATCCTTCTGGAAAAAAGCAGAAGGGAACCAAGTTCCAAAAGGGGAAATTCTCACTGGCGAATCATGACCACCAGCCTCAGTGTCCCCCTTCCCAGATCTGTCTGGCCTAGTAGTTTTGCTGACCCCAACCTCAGTGGGCCTGGCCAGGAAGGCATTTTCCTCCCCACCAGCCAGCTGGGCCACCCCCAGACACCACTTAAACCCTCAAACCTCTCTTCTTGTCCTGAATTATTCTGCCCTTTGAAAGGCTGTCCTGGGCTCCTGTGACCAGTCACTCACTTAGATCACTGAAATTCTCACCTGGAGCACTTGGATGACATCTGTGACATTCCAGTGTTCCCAGCACAGCATCCCCTCATGCTAGCCTTTTTCAGGAGTGACGGAGTCTCTGCTCACTCCCACCCCTGTCCCCCCGCTCCTCAGAAGTGGATGGATAGACCCTCTTCATTGAGCTCACTCTTCACTGAGTGAGTGAAGAGGGGCCAAGCTGGGTCACAGTTTTCTCAAATCTCATGCCACTGCAAAGGCCACACCCCACTGTCTCTGGGACTATGTGAGACTATCCTAAACGTGGTTAGTCAGAAGGAGGATTTTGGTGAAATTGGCAAACATTTGAATTTATGAAGAAACAGGAAAAATATATAGACAGAGAGAGACCGGAGGGGTAATATTTATTATAAATAGTAAATGTTAGATGTAGGTATTTTATTATTAAAGTCTTGTTTCAACTACATCCTCAGAGTTGATGATTGGTTCTTTCATTTACTGTGTTAATTGAAATGAGTTGAAGCCTCTCACATTGCTCATTCAAATAAGAAATCATGCAAACTCATCAGTTTATTTTAGCAAAGAGAAGAGTAAAGAGCCAGCCACCTTTCCCTAGCTTACTGAAGCAAACACAGAAATCCCCTTTCACAGAGCAAATGTGCATTTCAGTATCAATACAACTAGAAGGAGCAGAGACTGCCCATGGGGGCTAATGAGATTTAGATGTTGAAGGGACTTCCATTCACAAGGACCATTTCCTAATTCCAGACAAGGAAGTGACTGCCTTTCCACCACTTTGGAGTAAGGACATTTTCTGCTTCTTGGCTGAGGTTTGGTTTGAGCATCAAATAGGAACTTGTAGTTTTCAAGGGCAAACTCTAGATTAATGTCAGCATTAGTCATAGATAAAAGGAGAACACAGCTTCCAATGTGGAAAGGAAAAGGACAGAAGATAATTAGCACATTATCCATGGAGAGCAGAACTTTGCATCCTCAGTCCTTCTCTAGGCCCCATGGTCAAATCTTTACCTTAGATTTCATGCTTTGGGATCCTTATCCCTTGCACTGAATTCCTTTTCCTTATGAGGGGACTGGGGGGATTGTAATGCAGTTTTTCAGGCTCTAGCTGGACCTGGTTTCATAAACATTACTGCTTCCTATGAACTAGTGCTTCCCACTGCCCTGCCATTCCTTGTGCAATTTCTCAACATAGAAAATCCCTGGCAGTCCCTGGCCACTGGTGGCCTCTCCTCCCTGGCTGGGATGTTGAGGCATCACCTGAAGGCTATGAATGCCATGACATGAATACTTATTCCTTGTAAGCAGAGACCCCACATGCAATTTTCTGTGGATTAAGGTGAAGTCTTGGGCCTTGTGATTTGAAGTCTTTCATCTCAGGGACCTCCACTTTACACTCTCAGTTGTGTTGCTACTGATTGTCCTCAAGAGGATTTTGGCTCTGAGCCCTTAGAGCTTGCAGCCCCCTGGGATGACTGCAGCCATTGTCCAAAACTTGTGCTTTGTTTTTGTCATTGGGGTGTTGGCAATTCCTGTGGGGAGTGGTTGAAAGATAGAACCTGATGGGAAAGTGCATGTCACTGGGACTGAGGACCACAGTTTTACAGATACACTTCACCATAAATTAAATTACTGAATGGCTTCTTGTCCAGGTGGTGACAGGTTCTTTCCTGAGCTACCCTGTGCCCTCCTCTGGCTTAGTCATATTCAGGAGCTAAAGATGTAGCCCCTGGCACAACACCAAGCCCCAGGACCCTGCACCAGGCTCTTACCTGCCCTAGCTGTGGGCTGCAGGGCCAATTCAGTCTGGTTTATGAGGGAAGTAAAACACTATAATCTTACATTATAATTAGGAAATATTTCTCAACTAATTCATTTTCTTTGTAAATAACAGAGTTTCTACCTCTCTTTATTGAGCAGTCTTATAAGTAAAGAAAATCTAGTAGCAACATCCACCACTGATGCCCAGATTGTACTCTCTAAATACTATTTTCCATGAAAAGTAAAGAAGGCACCTAGGAGGTATGTTTGAGTCAAGGTCTTGGCCAGAAAATGTGTGAATGGAACCTGACAATCATGGCTTACTGGAGAACATGGAAGACACCAAAGCCCTAGGATGGAGTCAAACCATGGCAGGAGCCAACTGGAAGGCCTTCTGGCCAAAACTGGTAAAAGTTTGGAATCATAGCAGCCAAAAAGTACAAGCAACTCAAATGCCCATCAAATGATAAAGGGACCAGGAAAAAATGGTCTATCCATAAAATGGGGTATTATCAGCCATAATACAATGAAGTACAGATATATGCCAGAAGGTGAGGGACCTGAGGAACATAATGCTAACTGAAAGAAGCCAGACACTAGAGGTCACTTGTAGGATTCCATTTATATGAAGAATCTCCACTAGGCATATGCAGACACACAGAAGATAGATTAGTGGGTGCTGGGGCCTGGGTTGAGGGTGGCTGGGGGAAGTGACTGCTAATGGGTTCAGGATTTCATTTGGAATTGATGAAAATATCCTGGGATTAGATTGTGGTTATGGTGTTACAGCCTTATGAATATACTAAAAAGCACTGAGTATGGCACTTTAAAAGACTGAAGTTATGGCATGTTAATTATAGCTCAATAAAAAAATGTTGAGTCGATATGGGAAGTCCATAGTATTATTTGCCTTGAGATGGACCTGGACAGCTTGTGAAATAGACAAACAACTGCATATTAACTGATGGTTTTAAGAAATCCTCAGGGGCTTTCACAGACTAGAGGAATTGGGGGAAAGTGGTCAGTTGAGTTGCTGTGTCCCTGGCTCTGGCTTTTCCCATTGACCAAATTCATCCCCACCCTCACTCCACTCCTGGGAATGGCCCCACATGTATTTTGTGTGGCGCTCAGAGAGAGTCTTCTCATTACCATGAGCTTCTAGGCAAACTGTTTAAAGTCATGAATCTGCCACAGGTAAGAAAAATCTGTTGGAACTTGTAAAACAGCAAGGTGGTGACACTTTTCAAGTACTAGTTGGTAAACTGCCATGGCCTTGAGTCCTGCAAGCACTTCCCTAGACTCCCTGGCCCTTTCTTTAGGGCCCCAAGATCTCCCCATGATCTAGTACCTAAAGGGTTCATGCTTCACAGCAGTGAGCCTCAGGACCCCAACCGAGAATGGTTTTCTTTCTCTTGACCAAACAGCCAGCCTAGCTCCTTGGGTGCCCCTCTCCAATCCCAGCCCTGTCCTGACTACCTCAAAACTTATCTTGTAGCTCTGGAACTGCAGAGAAAAGCCTTCCAGAATAAAGGATAATAAAGATGGAAAGACACTCTCAGACCCTAACATTTCTAAATCTCACACTTGCCCCCAATCTTCCTCTCCCAGCTCCCCCTCACTCAAGCCTTTAGGCTGTGCTGGGGCTAAGAGGTACCTAACCAGGCAGTTCCTTCTATGCCTCTTCCTCTCCTCAGGCCTTCTGAAATCCATGTGGCCACAACACTGCCAAGGAAAACCCTCCCCAATGACATGTCCTCATGGCAGCAGCCTCAGTATATCCCTCTCCCCAGGCATGACAATCCCATCCAGTCTTTCCAGAATTTCTGCTCATCCACCCCCAGTCCCTACAGAGAATGCTGGCCTGTGCCTCACCAGAGTTTGTTCTTTCTCTCCCCTACCAGGATAGCAATGAATAAAATTATCCTTGACTGTTGCATATTGTTTGGTGTAAGTTATATTTTGACTGCCCCTGCTCCACAACTAGGGCCTGTATCTATTATGATTGTTTAGGATTAAATATGCTGATTATCACCCAAATACAAGAAAATTTGCACACACACTCATATAGAACAAGTGGGAATGGACTGAGAATGGATTAAGCCTGGAAAAAAGCTCATTTTAAAGAACTCTCAGACCTCTCAAGAAAACATTTTGAAATTGCTATCTTAATTTTCAACGTAATGTAAACCTTTTCTTTCACTTGACCTTATGAACTCTGTGAATAAATACTTGGATAGTACTTCACTTTCACAAATTGTTTTTATAAAACTGTTTCCACTGACCCCACTTATTCCTAAGAAAGACCAAAGTCTAGATTTTCTTTCCCATTTTCCATGTGAAGAAACATGAGACCCAGAGAGAGGAAGAGACAGGTCAGAGTCACTCAGCAGAGAAGGAGAGGAGCTGCTTCAGGCTTCTAAGCTCCAAGCTCCAATTCCTTTCTATCACCATAGAAATAGAAGGGTGTGGCTTACAGGCAAGTGGGGCTAAATGAATCCTAATTTAATGAAGATGATTTCTTTCCTCACCATCCATTCTTCTAGCCCACATTAAAAGAAGCAAAGCCATTTCAGGATATCATGAGGCCCGGTAGAATGAATGACCCTAGTGGTCACCTCAGGAAGTTATGTTTGACCAGAATTAACTGGCCCAGCCATCAGGGAGCTAATTTGAACCAGGTAGAGTCACCAATACAGCCCCTTGACTGAAAGGGAAAGAGCATGACCCTGTGGACCTTGTGCTCCCTCTGGTGGCCAAAGCAGATCAGCTTTTCCTGTTCATTGCCTGAGAGCTGCCAAGGCCTCCTGTGGTTGATGGGCAATTTTTTGTATAAGGTCCCCAGGAGAAGGGACCTGAGTGGCCAAGAAAGGGAGGGAATTTAACTTAGGAGAGAAACTTTCCTTGAGCAGGTGGAAGAAAAAGAAGCTGTATGTATGTTGGGGGTTTATACAGTGGTCTATGGGAGGGGGGGTTCAGCCACAAATTCCCTGAGTCTTTTAAAGGGGTATGGGAAGAAATAATGACCACTTCCACTTTAAAAATATTTAAATGTAACACTTTTAAGCACATAGAGGAAGGACATGTCAAATGACCACAGCCTGCAAGCTGAAGTGATGAGGTAGCAGAACCTAGGAGTAATCTGAGAAAGCCAGTCAGCACAGAAAGCAGAGCAGAGGCCCAGAGAGAAAAGGCACAGAGAGATAAGGAGGAGAAGGTTGGGACTGGGATTGGGGAGAGGAGAGAGGAGGTGAGCTGGTGTCCATAGGAGACGGAGAA
Organism: Cabassous unicinctus; assembly: GCA_029593785.1. NCBI lineage: Eukaryota > Metazoa > Chordata > Mammalia > Cingulata > Chlamyphoridae > Cabassous > Cabassous unicinctus. Next base: position 15,875 of record JAQZBX010007849.1, on the reverse strand, counting down.
AGAGAGAGCAGCCAGGCACCAGTCCCCTTGACCCACTGTCAGCTTCTCTATACTTACCACAAGGCTAAGGGAACTAGTTTGCCTGGGCCACTGCTTCTTGCAACCCAATTACCGAGCATCATAGAACTTGGCTAAGAGCAGGTGTCCAGAGACTGTTAGAATCCATGCTCATAGGTGCATGGGTTATCCAGGTAATCTTATTTGTGAGTGTCTGGAAAGCTATTGCTGACAATAAGACCATGGTGGTTTCTGAGGTTCAGGAGTAGTGACCCAAGGGGTGCCTGCATCCTGGAGCTACCAAGGGATTCTGCAACAGCCCTAGTGCCATGTCTGAACCTGGATGCAAGAGGTGTGAGCTTGTGACACAGAAGAACAGGTACTCCTGGCTCTCCACTTCCTGATATTTAGTCAGTTCTTTGAAATGTCCTCATGCTTATCCTTATTCACTACAAGTCTGCACTTGTCTGGGTCCCTGGAAAAGAGTGAGGCTGGTGGCACTGAGATGATCTTCCTCTTTGGTCAATGTCTGCCCTAACATGATCCTCAAACAACCAGAATCACTGAATATCAGTGCTGGAAGGATTTCCTTGCCCTCCATCCATTCAGAGATAAAGAATGCCCCCCAGCTCATACTACAGAGCACGCCTCACATGTCACCTGTTTGAGGAAGTGTTCCTTGGCATTCCCAAAGAAGAATGAATAATTTCCTCCTCCATGTTCCCATAGAACTTTTCAAGCCCATTTACATGAGTGTACTCATGGCATGGAATCACAGGCAGTTGCTTTACTATTGTCCCTCCTTCGTGTGGACTTCCAAGGGGTAGTAATCCTTTATCCATTCAAACACCTCCTAGCCCTCCTGTGCACCAAGAACCAGATGGGCTCTGGGATTCAGAGCTGAGTGGGACTGGACCCTGGCCTTGCAGAGCTCAGAAGCCATTTGGAGAGAGACACTGATGGACAATTGCAGGAAGAACTCCAAGTGAGGCCTTGGCCTCATGCCAGGGGAAGGACTAGGTCTTGGGAGCCATTCTACATTGGTGCAGAGGAACCTGCAAGGTGCAGGAGCTCATCCCTGGTTGAGTTCACCTGAGGAGGCTTGGTGGCAATGGTAGTCCTAGCTCTCATTTAGGGAAACTGAGACCCAAGTTATCATCAGTCATGGGACTAGAACCCAGTGCCCCTATATTTCTGTTCCTTGACTGCTTGACCATGATTGATATCTGTAAGTGAAGTTATGGCTAAACAACTCTTTCATCATTGCCTCATTTTTTTATTTCTCCCAGGGGCCTAAAATATTACAGCCTGGAGATGGGGAGCAAAACCAGAGAGGGCACTTTCTCCATGGAGCTGGCAGTTTAGAGATGGGCAGACAAGCACTGCACAAATCAGGCTAAAACATCACATTACAGATACCAATAATTGATACTTGTTGAGAGTTTAGGATTTGTCAGGCACAAGGTTAAGAGTGCTTGTATGTAGTACCTTCTTTTATCCTCACCAAAACTTGGGAGCTAGGATGTATTGTCCTCTTTTAATATAAATAAGGAAACTGACATACAGAGAGTAAAGGAACTTGGCCAAGGACACACCATTAGAAAGTGTTGGTGTGGGGTTTGAAAACTCTGAGTCCAGTTTTCTAAATTTACAAACAAAAGATGACATTGGCTAGCAGCTGGACTAGTTTACAGTCAGTGCTCAATAGTGTCGCTGGAATTTCAATGCCCTGCAATGGCTCAATTGGGCAGAGTATTACTTGTACACCCTGGGCCCTTTCATGGGCTTCACAAGTGATTTTAAATAGTCAGGCATTGAGTTGGTGTAGCTAGTAGGTGAGCACTTGTTTTGCATAAAGAGATCCCATGTTCTATCACTAGTATCTTCAGGAAAAAAAAAAGAAAAAAAATGTGGTCAGTGATGGGGCCTCTACATGAAAGAAAAAGTCCGAGTCTGAGGGCCTGGCATCTAGGCCCTCCTAAACAAACCCCAAGCCCTGCACCACCACAACTGATGATTCTCACCCCTTAAACCTGCTCTGGGCCAACCATTCCCATAACTTTGCTCTTATAGCTCCCCACCTGGAATGCGTTCCCACCCATCCTGACTTCCCTTTGCCAGGCAGCTATCCCTGTGAGCCCACCTCATCAGCAAGAATCTGTGCATCTTCTTCATGTCCATACCCAGGCCACTCTGACCACTGGCCATTGGGAGAAATGGTTCTATTTTGTCTGCTTGTTGTCCCAGGTTGGTGATCATGATCACAGATTTACTTCTCTCCCACTAGATGTGAGACTTTTAAAGGAACAATATTGAGGACCTTGTTGATGGAAACCCAAGCTTACTTTCAGGGTAAAATCTGGCCTGATAATTAAGATCTTTGGAATTGCAATTTTCCAAGCTTCCTCATTGACAGAAAGCTCACCTTGTAGCCAGTTAATTGCTTCCTAACATTTAAGTCCCCATAGCTGCTTTCCCACCATGGAGAGTGCAGAACATTTCTTGAGATTTTTTATCTTATTTCCCCCAAAGCTGTGAAAACATCCTGACACTGCACCAGGAAATCTGTCTCCCTAGTGACCAGTGCTGCCTGCCACCTGAAACTCCAGCATTTGTTCCCCTCACATGGCAGGGTTAGCTGCTCTTGATCCTGGTCCTTCTCTAAAGACAGATGGCTTGGCCTGGGAGTGGAGAAGTTGTTGGGGACCAGATTCAGATCTCCAAGCTTGTCATCAAAACCCAGGAAAACTCTCAGGACCCATGGCCTTCTATGGACTTTCTGAGCATGAGGAGCCTGGGGATGTTGATGAGGGTCTGCAGCAGAAGCCACCTCATCCTGGAACTTGCTGAGACACAGCATCTTAGGATGAGTCAGATCAGAGACACTGGAGTCATGCAGTGAGCTACTGCCCATCAAAGAGGCTGTAGGCAGATCTGCCCAGAGAACCTGTAGTGTGGCAGGTGGACCTGAAAAGGGAGGTCTGGGGACATTATGGGGACTAGAGGGCTGTGAGATTGTCCCACAGAGCTGGGCATCTGCAGTGTTTGGGGACAGTGGTGAAGACAATCCAGATTGCTGGGGTGTCCACACACTGACAACAGGCTACTGGGTGGGTGTCCAGGAGAAGAGGGAACCACCTCATGGGATGGGGGCTAGGACTGGACATTCTGGAGCCCCAAGGATAGTAAGGTGATACCCTGGAGAGACTGTTCTGAGCTCCACTATGAGGGCACCGGGCAGAGGGCCTGGGATGGCAGCTGGGCCTCAGGCAAATGGGGAGGGAGTACTCAGCCAGCAGAAGAAGGGAGCAGCCCAGTTAGCATGACAAGGACATATGGCTTGGAGGGTCCCATAGCCAGGCTGCCTGGGCACCCATCCTCCTGAGTTTGGGGGAGAAGGACTCTCCAGCACAGGGACAGGGGAGCAGGAGGGCAAAGACAGTGTACCTGGGCCATCTCAGGGTTCCCTGGCAAGCCTTAAGGAATTCATTTCCTGCTGTCCAACCCCAGTGAAGCATCAAATGTGAAAAATTACCTGATGATTGATTTAGGTACCAGTATGTGATGTCCTGTTTCAGCTTCCTCTCTGTGTGGCCTGTCACCAGGATGTGACAAAAGCTGATTTGCATAGGGTTGGTGTAATAATGGCCTACAGAGAATAAACTAATCCACGTGTCAAACTGAGAAATCCAGAGGGATTGTCAAGCCAGGCTGTACCTCCCCAGTTTTGCCCAGGTTTCTCTTCTTTTGACATGATTGCAGTGTCAGATGTTGCCACATGTGACCCTTGTGTTTGCTGAAATACATCAATAATGAGATATAAAGAGCTGAAAATACCAAAATACACAAAGAACCCTTAAAATTCAATAATAAGAAAAAAAAGCAGTTAGAAAACAGGCCAAAGAACTAAACAGACACTTCAACAAAGAAGTTATATAGATGCTAAATATGTAGGAAAAGATGTTCAACATCATATAAAACTAATCCATTGGAAATTAAAACTCTTTGATTCCATTATGGTCTGGCAGGAAGGGCTAAAATCCAAAATACCAACAACAAATGCTGACAAGGATGTGGCACAAGAGGAGCTCTCATTCATTGCTGTTAGAGATACAAAATGGTACAGTCATTTTGGAACACAGTTTGGCAGTTTCTTACAAAGCTGAATACTGGCTTACCATAGGACCCAGAAATCACCCTCCTTAATATTTGCAAAATGGATTAGAAATTATGTAAACACAAAAACAAGCACAGGAATGTTTATAGCAGCTTTATTAATAATTGCACAAAATTGGAAGTGACCAAGGTGCACAATCATAGTTGAATGGATAAACAAAATGTTCAGCCATTCAATGGAATGCATACAATGAAATGCATTATGAAGAATGAGGTATCAAGCCACCAAAACAAGGAGGAACCTTCAAGGCCTACTGCTAAATGAAAGTAGGAAGTCTGCAAAGGCCCAATACTATGTGATTCCAATCACATGACACAGGAAATGGCAAAATTATACAGACATTTAAAAGATCAATGGTTCCCAGTGGTTTTGGGGGGGCTAAAGGGATGGGATGAACAGGTGGAGCACAGGCCATTATTAGGGCAGCAAAACTATTCTGCAGTATCATGGATTGCTGGAAACATGGCAAGATTCATTTTCAAAGTATGTATAATGGTTCATGCAAAGAGTGAACCCTGATAGGAACTGTGGGTTTTAGTTACAAAAATTATATCAATATTGGTTCATTACCTTCAACATAATAATAGGAGAAACTGCATGTGTAAGGGTAGTATATAAGAAATCTACTTTCCATGCATTTTATATGTAAAGATGAAAAATGTATTTTTTCTATTTTTTTAATTTAAAAAAATTATTAAAATATATCACTCATACATAAACATACAAAAACAATAAGTGTATAGTAGTAGTTGTGAACTTACAAAACAAACATACATAACGTCATACAGGGCTCTCATACCTCACCCTACCACAAATATCTTGCATTGTTGTGAAATATTTTTAAGTAATGACTAAAGGGCATCCTCAAAATATTACTACTAACCAAAGTATTTTCCACCAACACATCCTATTATTATAGTAATTATTATTTTAAATCATTTATAAATGAACATACATATACAATAAGTGTATAGTAAAGGTTGTGAACTTACAAAGCAAACATAGATAACATCACACAGGGGTCCCATATATCAACCCACCACCAACACCTTGCATTGTTTTGAGACCTTTATTAAAAATTATGAAAGAATATTGTCAAAATCTTACTATTAACTATAGTCCTTATCTTATATTTGCTTTATTTTCTCCCCAAACCACCCTCTTATTATTTTTTAAATATGTATTTATGATAGAATTTGTAAACTTACCAAACAATGATGCACATGTGCAGAATTCCCAAAAATCACCCCTCTATCAACACACCACACCGTGGTAGAACATTTGTTGCAAATTATGAGAAAATATCAGATTATTACCAGGTCCATAGGATATATTTGGCACACTTTTTCCAGACTCTCCCATTGTCAACACAGTATATCTTTGGCATAGATGCATGAATATTACAGTATTGCTGTTAATCTCAGTCCATAGGTCATTCCAGTTGTATTTTCCCCATGCGTCTCCACATTCACACTGCCCTGCAATAGTGATGCACATCTGCTTTACCTCACCAAGAACACTCTTCATCTGTACCATCAACCACAATTCTCATCTGCCTCTGTGTTTACTGTGCTATTCAGTCCCTAGATAATTCACTAGCTTTCTGTCAATTGACTTTTACAGCCCTAGACTATCATTTTCAGCCACATTCCCACTTATAAACCAGCTGTTACTCACTATAATGTGTTACCATCAACTCTGTACATTTCCACACTTTTACAGTAAAGCTAATTAAACCTTCTATATACATTAAACATCAGTACTCCATCTCAGTCTTCCTCTTACCTCCTTTAAGAACCCACAACTGACTACCAGGTCTTGAAGATATTTTCTTATGTTTTCTTCTGGAAGCTTTATGGTTCTTGCTTTTATATTTAGGTTTTTGATCCATTTTGAGTAATTGCTTGTATAAGGTGTGAGATAGGAGTCTTCTTTCTTTATTTTGGCTATGGATATCCAGTTCTCTCAGCACCATTTGTTGAATGGACTGTTCTGCCTGAGCTGTGTGGGTTTGACAGGCCAGTCAAAAGTCTCTTGACCATAGACGTGAGCATCTGATTCTGAACAATCAATTCAGTTCTATTGGTCTATGTGTCTCTCTTTATTCCAGTACCATGCTGTCTTTAACCACTGTAGTGAGATAATATGATTTAAAGTCCAGAAATGAGAGTCCTTCATCTTTGCTTTTCCTTTTTAAGGTGTTTCTGGCTAATCAGGATCACTGATCTTTCCAAATAAATTTGATAATTATGTTTTCCACTTATTTTTAAAATGCTGGTGGAATTATTATCAGGATTGCAATGAATCTGCATATAAATTTGAATTAAATTGTTATGTTAATGATATTTAGTCTTCCAATCCATGAGCATGGAATGCTCTTCCAATTATGTATGTATTTTTATAATTACTTTTAACAATGAGTTGTAGTTTTCTGAATAAAATTGCTTTACATTGTTGGTTAAGTTTATTCCTGAATATTTGGGTTTTATCTGTCATATTATATTTTCACCAGTCTTTTCATACTTTTACTTACTTTTATTGATATAATCTTCATTTCTAGACTCTCTTCCAGGCCTCTCTCTCCTGTCTTTTCTTTTCAAGCTGTAGCACTCCCTTTAGTATTTCCTGCAAAGCTGGTCTCTTAGTTACAAACTCTCTCAATTTCTGTTTATCTGTCAATATTCTAAACTCAACCTCAATTTTGAAAGACAATCTTGTTGGATATAAGATTCTTGGCTGGAAGTTTTTCACTTCACTATCTTAAATATACCATACCACTGTCTTCTTGCCTCCATGGTTTCTGGTGAGAAATCAGCACTTAATCTTATTGGGTATTCCTTATATGTTATGTATTACTTTTCTCTTGCTGGTCTCAGAATTTTCTCTTTGTCTTTGGCATTTCACATTCTGATTAGTATGTGTCTTGGAGTTGTTCTATTTGGAATTATCTGGATGGAAGTACATTGTGATTCTTGGATATGGATACCTATGTCCTTCAATAGGGTCAGGAAATTTTCTACCATTATTTCTTCAAATATCCCTTCTACCCCTTTTCCCTTCTCTTCTCAAACTCGGTCACCTTTGAAACATATGTTTGCATATCTCTTGTTGTATTTTAGTTTCCTGAGACCTTATTCTATATTTTCCATTCTGTCCTTCATCCATTCTTTAGTATGTTAGCTTTCAGAGGCAATTTCTTCAAGCTCACCAATACTTTATTCTGCCTCCTCAAAACTGCTATTATATGATTTGAGTGTATTTTTAATCTCATTCATTGTGCCTTTCATTCCCAGAAGGTCTGCTATTTTTCTATGTATGCTTTCAAATTCTTTGTGCTCATCCAGTGTCTTCTTAATATCCTTAATCTCTGTAGCCATATCATTGAATTTATTAAGGAGAAATGTTTGAATATCTATGATTAGTTTTCTTATCTCCTTTATGTCATCTGGTAGCTTATATTGTTCCTTTAACTGGGCCATAACTTCGTGTGTCTTGGTGTTGATTGTAATTTTTTGTTGGTGTCTTGGCATCTGGCTTACTAGAGTATTTATTCTGGGTCCAATTTCTCTCCTTAGTTTAAGGTTTTCTTGCCCTTTCTTCCTTGCTGGTTGTATAGTAAGAGCCAAGGATGTAGTTGATGCTGTAAACTGTGGAGACTCCAGCTGCCCTCATTGCCCCAGTGACCAATGAAGCTTCTCCCAACTTTCTCCTTTGCCAGGGTTGGAGACAGAGCCACAGCCATGTTTAATAATCCAAGTCATGAAGACCTAGACTGCAGTTGCCCAGAGAGACTAATGAGGATTCACGGTCCTTTCTCCCCAGCCTGGGGCTGAGATGGAGCTGCAGTGTGGACAGCAACCTATGTGGTATGGGCACAAAATGACTGCACTTGCCCCAGTAGACTTCTAAACATTCAGTTTTTGCCAGTCAAATGTATCTGCAGTTACCCAGAGAGGCTGGCACAGGGCCTGCCAGGGTCCTCCCTGCTAGAGGTGGGAATGAAACCTAGACTAGGGCTGCAGGCTGACTGGATGAAAGATGCTGGTCCCTAACAGCACTGTCATTTTCAGTCAGCCTAGCTTCATCTTATGATGGGAACTGAGTCAAAATGGCAGCTACTGGCTTCTTTTGGACTTGGACAGGTTCAAACATTAGTTGTTCTTAGGGTTATACTTGAGCCAGTCGAATTTCCTAAGAAGTAACTGTAATTGGTGGCCAACCATCTCTTCCTCCCCTGTTTTTGGGAAATGGAGCTTCCAATTCCAGTCAAAAAATAGCTCCTCTGGCTTGTACCACCAAAGTAGGATGACCACCAGTCTCCTTGGTGCTGCCTGTATTTTCCTAAGAGACTGGAGCAGGTCCCTCCAAGCTTTTTCCCTGCCAGTGGTGGGGCTGGGGCTTATGCTAAAGCTGCAATCTGATCTGGGTGGAAAGAAGCCATTCCCTACTAGCACTGGGGTTTTCAGTCTGCCCGGCTTCTTCTCATATCACTGTAGTTAAAATTGTGGAGTTAAAATTGTGGCTTCTGGTGTATTTCTTACTTGAACATGTTCAAACTTTAGCTGTCCTTAGGATTAACTTTAGCCCACTGAATTTACTTAATAAGTAGTTGAAGTTGGTGGCCAATTGTCTCTTCCTCCCCCATTTTTGGGAAGTGGAGCTTCCAATTCTGGCTACAGAATAGCTCTTGAGGCAGCTTATGACTCGAGTGGAGGTTGGGCACCAACCTTCAAGATGTGGTGGGCTCTACTCATGAATCTTCTCTGGAGATGGGCAGTCTCCTTCTTCCATTCTTTCAAGGATTTTGCAGGATATTCTTCTCATCTTCTGGACCCCCCAAACAAGTACTTTAGATAGCTCTGGGTGATTAATAACTGCCCTGTACATGAGCTGACTCTAGGAGATCCCTAAGCTGCTGCCATCTTGCTGGTTGTCTCAAAAATATATTATTTTTAAAATAAAAGGAAAAAAGATTCTTAGAGATATATTCCTACCCATTCATTTTATGGAAACTTGGAGCTCATACAGGCTGGAACCATATCCACAGAAGGTGCTCAGTCCAGAAACTGAATGAATGAGTGAATGGAAACGGTTTAGAAACAGATAAATTAAGCTTTGCTTCCTCTATCATGAATGGATCCTTTTCTAAACTAAATGAGTTTTTAACTGACAGTATTAATAATTCAGGATATGTTCTTTCTGAATATTTTCAAGAAGAGTCTTCATGCATTTATTCTAACTGTTTGCATAGTATTCAGATGCCTCTTACTGCTATCCACTTTACCTGAATATCTGTTAAATGTGCTGCAGAACATTCTGAACAGTAGCCTTGATCATCCACCTGACCATTAGGCTGCAATTGTTTTATTGACTTAACTTATAGCCTCTCTCTGGAGATAAGCTCTAAGAATAAGTGGAAAATGTGGACTCAGAGCCCCTGCTGCTTGTCCCCCCAGGCAGCTATAAAAAGTTTGTGTGTCTAGCCCTCCCCAGAAGGGAAACACAGGCCACACCATGGAGGCTGGTGATCCTCCTACTTTTGTGGTACAAGCCAACTCAGGAGGTATTCTGTGGCTGGAATTGGTAGCTCCATTTCCCAAAAACAGGGGATGAAGAGAGGGCTGGCCACTGATTACAGCTACTGATTAGTTAATTCAGCTGTCTCAAGAATAATCCTAAGAAAAGCTAAAGTATGAACCTGTCAATGTAAGAAAGACACCAAGAGCCATGATTTTAACTCTGCCACTGGCATGAGAAGCTGGGTAGACTGAAAATCTCAGTGCTAGTAGGGACCGGCTTCTTTCCACCCAGACCATATTGCATCTGTAGCAGAGGATGCAGTCAGTTGTGACTGGTCTTTTACCCATATGTCTGCTCCCTTGTAGACTTTCTGCATGATTTCTCAGTGCTTTCTATGTATAGTATCTCATCATCAACATAAAGTGAAATTCTTACTTCTTCCTTTCTAATTTGGATGTCTTTTATATATTTTTCTTATCTAAATGCTCAAGCAAGTATTTCTTTTTTTTTTAACAGTTTTAAAATTTATAATTTGCACAATGGGAAAATATGATTATAAACTCCATATTAGATAACACTGTTGAACACATATTAACTTATTTTTTAGGTGTAAAAATTGTTTGCATTTATGTAGCAGACACCTTCCACTGCAGTGAATACAGTTAATATTTTTTTTTATTTAAAAAGATACTTAGATTATGTAAATGTTACACAAAAATTACAGAGATTCCCATTTTTCCCACCTACCAAACCTCCCACAACCTCCCACAACCTCCCACATAAGCATCTTTCATTAGTGTGGCACATCACTTGCAATGGATATACTCATCCTGGGGCTTTGCTACTAAGCATGGACAACAGTTCACATTGTATACCACACTGTCTCCCACACAGTTCTGCATGTTATATGCTGATGTAAAATGGCCTATATCTAGCGTTGTTTGATTACTAAGGATAATTCCCAAGTCCTGAAAAAGCCCCTGTATTACAAATGCTTTTTCTTCTCCTTCCCAGAAAGCATCCAGTGGTCACTGGCTCCACATCAATGTTGTCATTTCTTGCATTGCTTTAATCACAATATATCTACAACAGAATACCCATAAGTCCACTCTAGTCCATAGCTCTTCCCCCACTCCTGAGGAGCCTGGGATGGTGATGTCCACTCCAACACCAAGTGAGAGGGGGTTCATATCCCATGGATAAGATGGAAGGGATTATCCTGTCTGCAGCTCAGACTCTCTCCATTTCCTGGGATGGCTGTTGTCCATCACCATCTCCTCACCATGTGTCTTGGGTGAGTCGATTGAGCTGTAGAGTAGGAGGAGCAGCTCCATCGAGATTCCAGGCACAGCTGGCACATGGGCAGGACAAAGTCTCCAGTCTCTGAATGTGCACCTACAAACTCCAGCATTACATATAGGTTTGAATAGAAGGGACTGAAAGACAATGCACAGGGAGGAGCTATTTGAGACCAACTCTTTCACTCTCAGGAGCACAGATTCCAAAATATAGCCCACTGATAAGGCATCAATCTCTGCAGCTATCCCCCTTTATATAGGACCTCGGTGTCTCCAAAGCCCTCAGGAGCCCCTCTGTTTGGGGTGATATCCGTTTTGGTGTTCTTTGAGATCCTACTGAGATGTGCATAAGCATAACCTATAGGATGATGCCTGACTCTCTTTGAAGTCTCTTTGCCATATGAACTCATTTATCTTTACCTTTTCCCCCTTTTATTCAAGGTCTTTTTCCAGTTATATTGCCAATTGGCACTTGTTGTTAATCACTCATTGCCAGGGAGGCACATCCCTAGGAATCATGGCCCACACTGGGGGGAAGGTAATGAATCCATATGCTGAGTTTGGCTTAGAGAGAGGCCACATTTGAGCAACAAGGAGGTTCTCAGGAGACAACCCTTAGGCACCCAATAACAGCACGCTAAGTTTCAATTACAAGAGCAAAGACCCATAAGGCTTGTCATTAATAACAAGAACCCATTAGTGGATCATCCTCTTTTGCCAGACACTGTCCCTACACTTAGGGGACTGTTGCTGCTCCCTTGGAGAATGTGGAAGAGCTCCCCAGGCTGAAAATTCAGTATTCTCTCATTTATTAAGTGATTCTCCACCCAATGTGACCATGCCCCACCCCTTTACCATTTGAACAATTTCATATATCTTTTATGTATATTCAGGTGAACTTCATCCCATGAAACGCCCATCCAAGAGACCCTCCACCAAGGATCCTCTCCTGCCCCCATTGTAACCCTTCTGTGATCCAAACCTTCCTTAAAGATGAAGCCCATATAATAGCCAAATACAATTAATAGGAAAATGAAATAAAAATGATGTTTAAATGTAAGAGATAAAATACATGGAATAAAAATACACAAAAAATAAAATAAAATAAAAGGAATATGATATTCAAAAAAGGGGAAAAAAGAAAAAAAATTAAAAAAAATTTTTTTTAACATTTTTCCTTTTATCACTGCATTATTGGGTGTCCAGTTTGTACTGTGGCACCTTCCCTCCTCACTCCCCAGTGTCTCCCAAATTTTCATTTAATTTTCTAAGAAGTTTTAGGTCACAGCAAAGTCACACACAGAATACTAGAGACTCTCATATATGGAACCTCCTCCCCCTTTCCTCACCCCATATTAAAACCTTTTTGTATGTGAATGGTAGCATTGTTATAACTGTTATGCAGATAGTGAAACATAGCTACTAAACATTGTCAATGATTTGCAGAATAGTTTAAAATTTAGATGGTATAATTTAATAATTTTTAATGATATTTACCATGTCCTGTGTCCATCACTTTAAGGTAGTGAAAAACATTTTCCCTGACCACTAAATACACCCCATTTGATCTTTTCTTTTCCTCCCTCCCCATCCCCCTGGGGCACATGACACTCCCCTGGCTTGACTCATTGGGTGACATGATTCATAGTTACATGCAACAAGAGGTCTTCACACACTGATTGTTCTCCCCAATTAGGATTCACCCTTGCTCATAACAGATACCCACCTGTCTGTTCCTGGATGAATCAGTCCACCCAAAAATGGAGGTCCATCTCCTTCCCACTCACCTTGTGGGTCTACACTCCCTGATACAACACATTATGACTGAATGAACACAGACACACTCCCCAAAAGCCTACTCCAGATACGCCCTGTACTCAATGACCCCCCAACCAGCACCCTAAAACACTGACACTACCTTGTCATATTGCCATAAGTGTATTCCCACTCCTGCACTTTCAACCTCATACCCACAAATCCTGTATTCACATGGTCTCTCTCCTATCTCTCCCCCCTGTATTTTGGGTATTATAACCCACCCTTCCTAATCTACCCAACTGTCAGCACTACACCACCAAATTCAGTACTATCACTACCCATCTGTTCTGTCCTTCAATAGGGAACTATCCTCTATCACTTTACCATAGATTATGTCCATATGGGGGATGACTCACAGCATTCTCTTCTCTTTCTCTCTCTTGTTAACCTCTCTTTCAGAAAATGTTTCTCAGAGACAGCTCACTTTCCTCAATTCAAATCAGTGAGGTCATGTACTGTTCATCCTTCAATGCCTGGCTTGCTTCTCTCAATATAAGGTCTTCAATATTCATTCATGTTATTCCTTGTGTTAGCACTTTATTCCTTCTTACAGCTGAGTAATATTCCATTGTATGTATGTACCACATTTTGTTTATCCATTCATCTGTTGATGGGCACCGGGGATGGTTCCAACTTTTAGCAATGGTGAACAATGCCGCTATCAACATTGGTGTGCATATATCTGTTCACGTCTTTGCTTTCAGTTCTTCTGGGTATATACCCAACAGTGGAATCGCTGGATCATACAGAAGATCAATTGTTGGTTTTCTGAGGAAACGCCAAACTTTCCTTGACAGTGGTTGGACCATTCCACAATTCCACCAGCAGTGGATGAATGTTCCTATTCCTCCACATCCTCTCCAACACTTAAAATCTGCTGTTTTTTTAATAGCCGCCATTCTAATCAGTGTAAGATAGTATCTCAATGTAGTTTTGATTTGCATTTCCCTAATAACTACTGATGTCAAGCATTTTTCCATGTGCTCTTTAGGCATTTGTATTTCTTCCTTGGAGAAGTGTCTTTTCAGGTCACTTGCCAATTTTTTAAATGGGTTGTATGTCTTTTTCCATTCAAGATGTAGGATTTCTTTATATATGCAGGATTTTAGGCTCCAATCAGATTTATGGTTGCCAAATATTTTCTCCCATTGGGTAGGCTGCTTTTTTATTTTTTTGGTAATGCCCTTTGAGGTGCAGAAATTTTTAATTTTGTGGAAATCCCATTTCTCTATTTTTTCTTTTGCTTCGCAAGCTTTGGGTGTGAAGTTCATGAAACCATTCCTAGTAGAAGGTCCAGTATATGCTTCCCTACATTATCTTCCAAGTTCTTTATGATTTTGGCTCTTATATATAGATCTTTCAACATCTTGATTTGATTTTTGTAAAAGGTGTGAGATGGTTCTCCTCCTTCATTCCCTTGGATACGGATATCCAGTTTTCCAAGCAACACTTGTTGAAGAAGCCATTCTTTCCCAAATGAGTGGGCTTGGTGTCCTTGTCAAATATATAATGACTGTATATGCAAGGATCTATATTAGAGCTCTCAATTTGGTTCCATTGGTCAGTGTATCTATCCTTGTGCCAATACCATGCAATTTTGAGCACTGTAGCCTTGTAGTGTGTTTTAAATCAGATAGTGTGTTACCTCCAACTTCATATTTCTTTTTCAATATGCCTTGGGCAATTCAGGGCCTGTTACCTTTTTGCATTAAATCTGTAGATTAGTTTGGGTAGGATAGACATCTTGATGAGGTTTAGTCTTCCTAACAATGAACACAGAATATTCTTCCATTTATTTATGTCTTCTTTGGTTTCCTTTAACAGTGTTGTGTAGTTTTCTGTATATAAGTCCTTTGCATCTTTAGTTAAATTTATTCCTAGGTATTTGATTGTTTTAGCTATTATTGTAAAGGGTATTTTTTTCTTGATTTCCTTCTCAGATTGCTCATTATTGGTGTACAGAAATACTACTGATTTTTTTTTTTTATTTTTCAGAAAGCTAGAGTGTTTAATATAGGTTTACAGGAAATAAAAAGGGAGAAAAAAGTTGTGAGACAACACCAAATATGGGAAAATTTACAAAAAGGTGGAATGAGTAGTTGGGCATTGAAAGGATATGACAGGAAGGTAGTGATACTATTGGGTTAGGTGGTGTATATTTGTTTTTTTTTTTGTTTTATTTTTAATTTTATTTTTATTTGTAAAATGATATATAAATACATATGCATATATGTGCATTTGTTTACATAAATGTTATTTGTTATATATATATGCACATTTTATAAAGGTGCCTAGATTACCCAAATATTACTCAGAAACTACAGGGATTCCCATGCTCCCCACCGCCCACACTCGCAAAAACACCCCACACAACCATTCCCCATCCGTGTGGTACTACACCCGCAATGGATATACACATCCTCGGGCCTTGCCACCAAGAATAGACCACAGTTCACATCACAGACCACACTCTCTCCCACCCAGTTCTGCATGGTATATTCTGATGGAAAATGGCCTACATTTGTCGATGCTTCACCATTCAGGACAACCCCCAAAGTCCCAAAAAATCCCGAGCATTTCAACTGCCCTTCCTTCTTCTGCCCCAAAAATGTCCTGGCCACCGGCTCCACCTCACTGTTAAAATTTCTTCCATTGCTTGAATCACAATATGTCTACAACAGAACACCACCAATTACACACTAGTCCACAGCTCCTCCCCCTATCCTAAGGGGACTTGGAAGGTGATGTCCACTCCATCTCCAAGTGAGAGAGGGCTTATATTCCATGGATATAGTGGATGGGATTATCTTGCCTTCAGCTGCAGGCCCTCTCCATTCCCTGGGATGGCTGTTGCCCATCTTCTTCACCTTGCCAGGTTACTTGGATGAGTCCATTGAGCTGTAGGGTAGGAGTTGCAGCTCCACTGAGATTCCAGGCACAGCTGGCAAATAGGTGGGCCAGAGGATACAGTCTCTGGAAGTACACCTAAAAACTCCTGCATCACATATAGGTTTGAGTAGAAGGGACTGATGGACCATGTGCAGGGATGACTTGTTTGAGTCCAA